>JAJOOO010001300.1:0-46474 GCA_029582685.1 Solanum piurae | reverse complement strand
TAAGCAAACATATATTAGTTAATTACTTAATATAGCTATAGTTTACCTTAATTACAATTCGCGGCTTACTTTTAGCTATAATTACACAACTCAGCTTTGTAGTTTTGTATAATTCGCGCATTTGTATAATTTAGAATTTGTATAATATAATTTGTATTACTTTTGTATAATATAATTTGTTTATTTGCACTTATGATGTTTGTAATTGTATAAATTAGTTATTTTGAGTTTATACAAAAATAACTGAATTATACAAATGTATCCGCGAATTATACAAATGAGGCAGCTTAAACTATAGCTACAACCCGTAAATATGCAAACTATAGCTATGAAACATAATTAAGTTTATTATAGTGGCTATTTGTGAAAGTTCCTCAATAAAAATAAAAATAGAGTATTAAAAATAACATGAGTCTACACTCAAAAGTTGTTTAAAGTTTGAAATATTATAATTTAAATACAAATTATGTTTATAAAATATGTACTACATAAAATAAAGTTCCTAAAATTTCTAGAGAATTACTACATAGGCCATAGCCTATGGAATATTATCATAGTTTTTGTGTTTTATCATGATCATTGGAAAATAATTAGGTTAATATTTTTATTTTGCTATTTATGTTTTTACTTGAAATCAAACTTCATAAATATTATATAAATAATTTTATTTGTGTATTTGATTAACAAGTAGTAACACCAGTCGATATTTATGATAATATTTTAAAATTATAATTTAATTTTAAAAATTATAAGAAAATATACTTTTAAGAAAAGAGGATTGGCCTGCAAAGCCCATAGCCCACATACTTGTGGGCTGGGCCGACCATTTTCTGGCCCACATAAAAAATTGGCTAATCCGTCAAATTGCAAAGCCTGTGGATAGGGTGGACCAACCCATATTGACAGCTATATCCTTAACACACAATAAAGTGTATAAATAATGCAAATATTAGTTATAAATATTATGAAAAAATGTACTAAACAAAATAGTATTAATACATGCATTATTTTTACTTATACCACCTATCCTTGAGTCCGGAGGAAATGAAAATGCCCTCCATCTCGGATGGACTAATTGAACGGGTGGGGCGGAAATATCCCCAGTACATGAATGTGGATGCTCCGATCCGAAAAAAAGGATACGTGGATGGGGAGATGATGAATAGAAAACGGAATTTACAACCTTGCTCTTTTTTTTTTTTAAACGCCTTAGGTAATGGTGAATAGGGAGTTGTCCTGGTCAAAGAGCCGACATCACACGTTAAACAGTAATGATAATGAAAGCCAGAGAGACTTTCACAAAATAGGCAAAAGCTTAGAGTAGTGCAGTAACTACACTTCAATCTTTCTTTTCCCGATATAGTTTCTCTCTTCACTTTTTCCTCTCTTTAACTTCATCATTCATCAACAATGAACATGACCCTTGTTTCATCACCTCCATTACAACAATTTCTACTTCCTCCAGAATGGGTCGTGGAAAAATTGAGATCAAGAAGATCGAAAACTCGACAAACAGGCAGGTCACTTACTCCAAGAGAAGAAATGGTATTTTCAAGAAAGCTAAAGAACTTACTGTTCTTTGTGACGCTAAGATCTCTCTCATCATGCTATCAAGCACCAGGAAATATCATGAGTACACAAGCCCAAACACTACGTATGTTATGTTCTCAACACACACACAAAAAATTACTTTATTGGAAAAATAAAGAGGTTAATTTTATTTTTTTCTATCAGGACAAAAAAGATGATTGATCAGTACCAGAGTGCACTTGGAGTTGATATTTGGAGCACTCACTACGAGGTATAATTTCTTAAATTTTGTGGTTTAACGTTGATTTAGTATACTCTTACCCTAGAAATTGAAATCAATTTGTAATTTGAATGTATGTGTGCAGAAAATGCAAGAAAACTTGAAGAGATTGAAAGAGATCAATAACAAGCTAAGAAGAGAGATAAGGTAATATTAGGATCATTATTTCGTTTTCGTTACTGTTCTTTCTTGTACATATTGTGTACTACTCTGCATATCAGTGCTGTTACTTCACCCATATTTGTATTCCCTTTTTCAAAACTACTTGAAAATGCTTTATCCCTATGAGTTAGGGCTAAGATATGCGTACACTCTACCCTTCCCCAAGACCCTACTGGTGAGATTATATTGAATATGTCGTTGTATTAATAACACAGTTTTTAACCTTTTAAAATTTGAGTAATTGAAGGATGGTTAATGAGTTTTATCATGTGATCAGTGTTTTTTTTGGTATGTGTAATCAAGCAATGATAATGAAATGGCTGATGTTAGGGTCTGTTTGATAGGCAGAGAACAGGCGAAGACATGAGCGGACTCAATTTGCAGGAACTATGCCACTTGCAGGAGAACATCACTGAATCTGTAGCTGAGATTCGTGAAAGAAAGGTTATTATTCATACCTTACGCTTTACATTTTTGGGGTTATGTTAATCTAGAATAAATTTTATCCGTTTCTGAAGCTAAATGGACCTAAATTAAGTACTCAGGATATCTTCTTTTATCAAAATTGTGATATATTAAATGTTAGGCAAAGTTCACTTTATTTTGAGTCTCGAGAACAGAAAAGTGTTCAACATTTATTTGAAGTATAGGCAACAAATCTTTTCAGCTTGGACCAATTTAATTTAAACATTAGTGAATACAACATTGCCATTTTAATAGTTCTTCAAGCTGGTCTTGTTCTACTTGCCAAAAATGCCAAACATTTTGTGACAGGTGCAGCTTTGAGCATTCAAGGTTAGACTCAAGGTTATTTGTAATACGTTTAGGTCCAACCAGGAGTGTCTGGCTGTCTAAGTATGCATTTATAAAATTCATGACCACTTCTATCACAAAAATGATATGTTTGAAAGAATTGCTACTCAGTGACTAATTGATAAGTCGACTTGCCTAAATTAGGTTTATCACTCTTGAATTCATTTCAGTTGACTAACCTGAGCTAGTCGAGTAATCTATCTTCGTATTATTAGTGACAGTGATATGTAAACCTACTAGAAGCAGGTTTGTCACTGGCAAGATTTTTACTGGTTGACTTTATATCATGATTTGATTGGTTAGATCTGATAGAGCTATGACCGAAGGATTTGCGCTTGCTATTAAGTTGCATTTGCAATTCCTGAATATCTTCCTGAAGAAAATTCTTTTCTATTCCACATATGTACTTCCAATATTTTTCCAACTCTTTCTTCCCAAGAATAAGTGTAGAGCGTTCACATGCAGCCGTTGAGTAAGTATTCATAGTCTTCAATTGGAGATGATTCCTTCTTTAACAGATGTTGATTGAGTTCTTCCCATACAGGTATATTAGCATATAGCTATTTTACTTGACTTCCCTTCATATGCTTCTATGTGTTAAGCTGCGTAATCCTGCATACATAGAAAGCACTTACATTAAGCTTGTCATCATTAAAACTAAACCCTAACTGTAGAAACTTTAAAACAGAAGGAACCAATGCTTCAACCCCTTGATCAGCAGCAGCAGTAGTGTCCACCACAATATTTGGAACCTCTCCAACATCATAATCACAACACACTTCAAATACCTTCTCCATAAGCCATGTAGCTAGTTTATGCCACACACAATACGTCGTGACACACTTGATCTTTCAAACATTGCCCTCTGCTCAACCCTCAATCTCCACAAGCCCAAATCATTGGGCTTTCACTCAACAATAGCAACTCGTGCACCAAACATTCCCTAAGCTTAAGCCTTTACAAGATTTAAAATGGTTGGCGACACTACAACTACGTTGAGGCCCAATTCTAGTTGTGTTGAAGCAGTATGTCACATTGCATCATAAGAAAGTTCATTTAGAAGGTTAATGGCTGTGTTAGTCAGGGGATGATACCATTAGGGCCTGTTGAAGAGGCTTAGTGCAATCTCGAAAATGGTCTCCGTCTATGTAAGTGGTAGCTATGGAGTGAGCTAATGTGCTTTCTTCTGTACCTGGATGGCCTTTCATTGCTATAATTGTTTGTCTTGTTATAAGATTTTGCTCCCCCGCCCATTTTGAATCAGTACTTGGTTCAGAAGACCATTGAAACGAAAAGAATAGTACAGTAGTAATATTTTGGTGACTCATTCATGTAATTAATCATATGATAGGTCGATCAAACTACATTTTAGTGTTCTTTTTTTTGGTGTGTGTTTTACATCGTCAGCAAATAAAATTAGAATTAGTTTTCCACATGTATTATTTACGTACTTAACTATAGAGCCTCTATGATTTCCTACAGTACCACGTGATCAAGAATCAAACAGACACCTGCAAGAAGAAGGTAAGTTTTTCATTGTTAATTCTACTTTTCTTATGATTTTGCCTGGGACATATTACAAAGTGCAATGGGTTCTTCAATATGACAAAAATAGATGAGGAACTTAGAAGAGCAACATGGAAACCTCGTACTTGACTTGGTAAGTATCTCTTTATAAATTCAGTTCATATGCTGATTTATTTGTTTTTGGTTGATTAATAAAGGTTACGTAATTGCTTTATCAAAGGAAGCAAAATGTGAAGATCGAAAGTATGGTGTAGTGGAAAATGAGGGGCATTACAACTCTGCTGTGGCATTTGCGAATGGAGTACACAACCTTTATGCTTTTCGCCTACAACCATTGCATCCCAATCTTCAAAATGAAGAAGGATTTGGTTCTCGCGATCTACGTCTCTCCTGAAGACATCAATTTGCAGCAATGTCATTAAACCTTAATGCTTAGTTACTTATTCGAATCAACTTCCCAAATTATATCTTATTACTAAACAAGTTAAATATTGCAAGCTGCAAACACTACTACTTTATCTAATTAATCAGGTTTTGCTCTGAGTCTGGATTTGGTTCCTCTCCTATTTATTGTATTAAGCACTTAATTATTCTAGGTGTTTCAACTCCTATATATATGAATGCCTTGAACGTATGTTCAATTAAACTTAAGATCTATGTAGTTCTACTTAGGTCATTCTGAATTATCTGATTCATCAAAAAAAAAAATCCCTGTACTTGTTATCTTAGATCTACCACATAGATTACATGTTAAAAATGTATGTATTTGGTAGCTGTATCCAATTGTAACGATGCACTTATAAGCTTCGTATATTATCATGAATTGTTTTAATTAGCAGCTGGAAATAAGCTTAATTTGGACTGATAAATATGTGCATCCACATTTTTTCTTCTTAGGAAAAAAATTAAAGAGGATTGTGCAGGGATAAAGGTATCAACACTACAACTTTCGTTTGAACTGGCATAGTCAAATAATTCCCCGAATATGCTTTTGCTTAGATCCGTTTGGCACTTTGGATGCTATTAGGAAATTGTGTGGTTCATCTATTATATATGCATCAAAAAATATTGATTTCCGTATAACGTGATTTTCTATAGAAGATATTTAGTTGAAAATTTCTTCACTGTCCTTGTTAGGAAGTCGACACATAATCAGGGAATTGTGTTCTTTAGAGCTTTGTTTTGGAAGAATTAATTTTAGAAAATAGTTGTGACATTTATGAGTTATGATTTTCATTTAAAACTTTGAAAAACATATAACAGAGTTTGAAAAAAGTTTATCAGTACTAAATTTATTTTCGTTCAGCTGAAAATTAAATGAAATCTGAATATTACAATACTTATATGTTCTCTCAATGAGGCCTAATGGAAATATTTCATAATTGGAACGGTAATACCAAGTTCGTTTTACAGATTACTTTTTTTTATCATTGTTTTATTTTAAGGATATAAATATTTTTTTAATCTTTGTTATAATCTCTAAATTAATTAAAATGAAGAAGAGATTTGAAACTTAATAATTTGAGTATTTGAAATTGTTTTAGACATGTATATTTTTGGAAAAAAGTTTAAAGTCTTACGAAAGAAAATCCCAAAACTTGTATAAGCCAACTTTTAAAAACTTGAAAATAATTAAAGATCAGATTGTTAAGATCAATTAAATTTATTTTGACTGAATATTTGAAGAATTTTTTTAAAAAACTTTGGCCAATACAAGTTCCAAAAATTGAAAATCTATGCGAAAAAAAGGACGTTAAAGTATTACGGTAACGGCGAAAGGAAAAATCAGTATTCCGTGAAGCATGTTACCCACGCCGTGACAACGCTTCACAGCAAACAAAAAAATAGAAGCTATAAAAACATTTCCCAATCCGCAAAATGTCACTCTGTCACCCAAAGTAGCGATTCCGAACCATCACCGTGAGTTTAATATTCCCCAATCCACTTCCAAAAATCAGTTTTCTCGCTATCTCGAATCAGAATTGAGAATGATATAGCTTCCTGGCTATGGAATCAACCTGAATTTTAGGGTTTACAAGTCGGAGATGGCAAGTTCTGCTCCACTTCCTGTTTCATGGATTCCTGAAGATGACCTCCTTCTAAAGAACGCCATTGAGGTTTTTCTCAACTCGATGTTATTTTTTTCGCATGAATTACTGATCGTTCTGTTTTTTAGGATTGTTGTATCTCCATTTGGCACGTTTGTGTTAATGTTTCTTCAAATTTTCAATGTTTAAAACACCTCAATCTATTTTAACATTGGAAAATTAAGTTGATAGGATGATATAGGGATGCTAAGGCTTTTTTAGATAGTCTAAGGTAGATAATTTGCCGGAAATGCGAGGTACACAGACTGACAAAAACTCATGCTCTTAAATCTTTTTGCTGAAATTGTGGTTAAAGAGGAGAATACTGGGTTTTAACAAATCATTGCGAGAGATTCCGCGAATTTTAGGTGTTTTTTGCTCTGGCAGTTGCTTATTACGTGATTGGATGTTTTAGCTGCAAGCAGACTGAGAGTGTGAGATGTGTGTAGAATAAAATGATCTAGTTCTTTTGTATATTTATAGATCATGTGATTGTTGATACTTGTACGTCATTATTGTTTGAAAAATGTTCCGAAAGACACTTATGCATCATTGTTGTTAATAGCTAAACATTGATTGCTATAGGGACTCCAGTTCTTCGATTTGATGATTGGCTTTGAGCCTCATTGTGCCTCTTCACTGTTTTACTATGTACTAGCAGTTTTTCAATTTGTACACTGAGGCTAGCTTTGGAATTTTTTTAGTTTGTCTCTGTGAATCGGATCTTCTTTCTATATTCTTCTTAATTTCCATCTAGGCACAATTAATTTCTTTCTTTCTTTACCTTGGCTCACATATCAAAAAAATAAATAAAAAATGGCTGTCTGCTGGTTGGCTAGTTGATAGAAATACTTCAGTTATTTCTTTGAAGTAATGTCTGTCTCTTATCTTTTCATCGTCTACTGTTGTCTTGAATATCATTACTCAACATCTATTTTTTTTCAATTAGCACTCTAAGTTGCTTCATAGCTTAGTCTTATCATCAAGACTGAATAAATGCACGGCTAACTTAGTCAACATATGGAGAGCGAAATCAAGGTGAGATTAGACAGGATTGCGGTACCCAAATACAAACAATTCAGTATTTAGGTTGTCGTTCTCAGAGAATGAAATGATGACGAATATGTTACACATAGAATCAAAATATGATGGTTCAACATGGGTGTCATGTCATAGCAGATGCCTACCACAATGAAAAGTAGGTTTAGAACAGTCATAAGAACAACAATTTTATATGGGAGGAATGGTGAACTGTTGAAGTTCCACACGTCTAAAAAATGTCACACAGAGATGCGGATGCTAAGATGGATGTGTGATTATACAAGCCTAGACAATATTAGAAATGACCACATTCGCTAGAAAATAGCAGCACAATTAGAGTATAAAATGAGAGGTCACTTGAGATGGTTTGGTCATGCCTTGTGTCGACTTCAAGATGCACTGGTCCATTAGGTATGAAACCATGATGCTTGAACGTGTTAAAAAGGGATGAGATAGATTTAAAATCACTTGGTAGGAAGTTGTCTCGAAGGACTTATAATCTCTTGGGATTCATGCAGATTTAGCGAAATATATGGCACAATGGAAGGAAAAAATCTATATAAACGATACCCTATTAGTTGAGAATATGTTCTAGTCATGTTAGCACTTTACTTTACACCCTATGCCTTTCTAGAAGTTGTTTAGTGTTCCAAAGATTTATACATCAGTAAAAAATATAACAAACTTCTATTACTTTTTAAGTTATTATTATTTTGTATAATATTTGCCGGAGATGAGTTTATATAAAGCAACATGGTCAGTGAGGATTCATATAAGTCAACTCAACTTGCTTTTGATTGAGTCATAACTGTTGTTGTTTTTTAAAAAACTTTCTCAGTTTTCCTTGTATGCTGCAGGCTGGTGCATCCTTAGAAGCACTTGCTAAAGGAGCAGTACGATTTTCTCGCAAATTCACGTTGCAAGAGCTGCAGGATCGTTGGCATTCGCTTCTATATGATTCAGATGTTGCAGCTCCAGCTTCTGCTCGCATGGTTGAGCTTGAACATTCAGGGATTAATCCATTGTCAAAGTTTAACAGATCTGAAAATCTTAAAGGAAGCAAAGATGTTGCTGGAAAGAAGAAAGCAGACAGCATTCGTAGACGATACTATACTATGCGGAAGAAATTTCGAAGTGAGTTTTTCAACTCCACAGATCTAGGCTTTCTGGATGAGCCAAATCTACATGATTGCAATGGACATGGAACTGATTTTAGGCAGGATGTCAGAATTGAAGCTCAGGCTCGTGATGGGAATTGTATGCTTGGGGATTGTATCTCAGATGACCTTGGGCTACAAGAATCAGATCTTGATATCTTGCGCAATGCTTTCCCAGAAGCACTTGGAGACATGCCTGTCTCCGCTGCCATCGCTAATTCTCATATAGCCTACAATAGTAGGTGTTCAATCTCAGTAGACGATAATGGTCCAGATGCTATTCTAAGAGAAAGTAGGTTTCTGGAGGGGCTTTCTACTTCATTAAGAGAAGAGAGGAATTCTTTTCAGCCTGATATGGAAGATAGAGAAATTACGGATGTTCTTAAAGATAATTCCATTGACTTTGAAAAGTGTTCGGCTGTTAAGAGGCCTCGCTTATCACAGTTATCTCCTGAGAGAAAGATCTTCAGTAGTCCTGAAGGAAAACAGTTGTCCACCTTCCGTTCAAGGAGTGACAACCATCAAAATATCTGTAGTGGTCCTTATGGATTTGGAAGTAGACAGCATTCTCGCTCCCCAAAATCAGGTGAGAACTCTTTATTTCATACACTGGAATTTCCATCTGTTTAGCCTATTCTCCTCCTTTGGAACACAGTGGAAAATGTAGCAGTATGAGTCTTGGAGATATGCAGTAAGCCATTAACAAGGGCATATCCTGATGATGGCAATAGTAATGATAGTGTTCATGTGTGTATGTTGTTGTCATTTCAGGAACTATGTTGGGAGCCAGGACTGGCAGCACTGATTTTATTGATTCATCAGCTACCTCAGATGGTGAGTTCACGGATCTCCCAGATTCCCTCTTAAATCTTTCAAATGAGGATGACGTTCTTTTGGAGGTGGATGGCAAGGATTCAGCGGACAACTTGTGTAAAGAGAATCTTAAGCTCCTCCCAGATTCTCCTTGTGATATTCCAGAAGGTGGTTCAGATGACCATGAATCTGAAGTAATCAAAGAATCAGACACAAACATTACAGATCCTGATGATTTCAATCCTTTAGGATCAGAAATGGAAAATTCTTCTCTACATGGTCAAGATGTCAGAGTTGATTGTGAAGTTAATGTGCCATCCACATCAGCATTAAGTCCTGATATAAAACAGCCTATTGATGGGAGTAAGCTTTGTACACTTAACACCGAGGACACAGAGATTCCTTGTAACGATGATATCTTCTTGCTTATCCACCCTTCCACATCGTTTGCTTCTACCGCCACCCAACCAGTTGGTCAAAGTTCCATAGACCTGTCATCGCCTTGTAGTAGAAGTGAACAAAGAGTCAACTCCTTCACTCGTGGAAAAGATTCTGGCAAGTCTTTTGCATGGACTAATAAGGTTGGACCAAACATATTTGGAGAAAAACGACCAGTGCTGCCAGCCGTTGGTAGTACTGCCCATTTAAAGGTGTCTGTTACTACTGCTCTACCGGTCCTTCCTGGTGCTGCTAACAAGGGTGTGGGAGTCGCAGGTCAAAGCAAATCATTGCCTGTAAACTCAGTAGTATCTAAAAATGATGTGCTAGAGGAGGATATTGCTAGAGTTCGAGGGGTATCAAAACATGAAATATTATCTATACTTTCTTCCATAAATTGCTTACCTTCTTCATATGAAACCTTTAGAGCTGCTTATTTTTTGGCGGCAGGTGGGGGACACTCCAGCTACTTTCATCGAGGCACCAGAATTTGGTGAATCAAGTTCTGTCAGGGTAGCTGTTACAGAGCCAACAATAAACCCTTCAACATCAGAAGTGGAAGATCCTCAGAGTGATGATGATGTACCTTGTTTTTCTGATGTTGAAGCTATGGTAATTCTTGAAGTTTCCTTCTTTAAGCTAATCTTATCTGTAGAGTTACCAAAGTAGATATAACATTCTTTGATTTTGTGATTTCTCTTTTCAGATACTAGAGATGGACTTAGATCCACATGATCAAGACTTATATGCAACTAGGCAAGGTAAGTTCTTTGAAATTGAATGGAGTTTGTTCATTTATAGCTTTTACTGGGGATAAATCATGTGCAGTACCAGGTGTGTAAAACTTGATGGTCCTTCTCTGTGGTGTCACTCTTGCATATGTTTGTTCTTCTTATGATTGATGTGCCAGTCTTATACAAAGATTACATCCATATTTGGTCATCCATGCATTTAAAGCGTGTAATTATTTAATGCTGTAATTCACATAGCAAGAAAACAATCGATTACCAAAGTAGCCAATGGGTGCGTTATATTGTAAAGCCAATGTTTTTACATTAAAGTGAAACAGAAAATGCTTATTATTATGCTAAGTATTGTAGATTTTTATAATCTTGAACTGCTGGGTATATGATATTCAGAGTCCAAGTATCAGTCTGAAGACTTTAGAAGGACAACCATAAGATTGGAACAGTGTAGTCGTTCTGGTGTGCAAAGAGACATGACTTCTCGAGGGGCCTTTGCCATCCTATATGGCCGTCATCTGAAGCATTACATCCGAAAGACTGAGGTAAATATCCCAGATTGTGACCTTCTGCATCTTTTGCTATTCAATTGATTGACTATATTTATGCTTTCTGCATACTCCTTTACACCTGCCCCTTACCCCACCCCCACACCAACAGTCATACACACTCTCTATGTATCTATTTGTCTTGTTACTGCTGGGAAAGTTCTCTTCCACATCTGTGATTTCTATTTTCCACGTAACTGTTCCTTTTGAGGTTTTAGTTTTAAAAGTATAGTTGATATCCGACATTTTCTTGTGGCTGTTCAATTGCTCCCTTTTGGGGCTATCTTCTTGCTCCTAATAATACAATGAGCAGGAAAAAGTTCCCTAGGTCGCATATGCACCAAATAAGCTACATAAGCTCCGTTGGAAGATTATAGTTTTCCTCCATTAAACTAAAAGATACATATAATTTATACGGAAAAAATTCTTCTTCCTATGAAGAAACTAAACTTGTGTAACTTGACCACCGAGATTATTAGGACACCTGGCTGTAGAGCTGCTGACTGCAACAACAACCCAGTGTAATCGCACAAGTTGGGTTTGGGAAGGTGGGGTGTACACAGACCTTACCCCTACTTTGTAGAGAAGGAAAACCGCTGACTGGATTTACATAAAAATATTATTACAAAATATAAGATTGCTAAAATATCCTTAATTCATTGGGAACTTGGGTTATGACGTTAAGGGTAAATATTAATATATTATAAAACCATTAGCAATGCTTGTAAGAGTCCCTTAAGGAAAAAATGTTATTTCCTTGCTCCCTTGTGTACTTCCTCAGAGTGCCTTGGCTTTCATCAAGCATTTGTATCATTGACACGGACTGTGCAGCTATAGCCTGATTCTTGCTTGGAAAGCAGCCTCTTGGCTAAGGCCAAGTTTATTATGTCATTAATCTTAGTTTAGTATCTAGAAAGAAGAGTTTTGTTTTGGATTTGTCTCATTAGTTTTCATTGGTTTCCTTGCCGAAAACTTTACAAGGATTTCCAGCTAATTGATTTGACCTTTTTTCTTAGCCAAGTTGCCGCGGAATCTTCACTTTCGGTGCCACACCTGCATCGATAACACCCACGTCGACATGATGTGTGTGGGATCCATACAGGATATGGTCTAACGATTTTGGGTACTCAACCAAAATCGATAGAGAAATTTTAGACAAAGGTTAGGGTGAAGTCATAATTTAAGCATATGATTTTTTTAATGTTAAAAGATTTTTGTATTAAAACATCAGCTACAAGAAGGTGCTTTAAAGATATTTGCTGGTTAACATCATGGTCAAATGTGCTATGCACTCAAGAAGTCTATCATGACCTCTATATCATTTGTATAACCATATTACACGCAAAAAAAAGTAAAGAGATGCATTTGTACTTAATAATAATTATAGATTCGAACATGCTTTCAGAAATTTGTGCATTCCTGTCCTTTCAAGTAGTCCACCATAATTTAAACGTATTTTTATATTTTAAAATTATTTTTAGCCGAATGCTGCGCCCGTATCCATACTTAGATCCCTACCCCCTTATCCTAAAATTTAGTTCATGAAGGATCCGATCTCTAGTTCTGCACCTGTATCGAACACCCGCACCGGAGTCTGAGCAACTTAGTTTCTTAGTATATCCCTATTCGTCTTGCCTGTTGATTGGTATGACCTCTTCTCCCTTTCATAGTGAGTTTCAACACCTTATGGTTTTGCAGCTTTTAGTGGGGGAAATCAGGCCTTGATCATTGCAATTCTTTCCCATTTTGCCTTTGTATTGTTGACCAAGGCAACTTGCCTTTGTAGGTCATACTTGGAAGATCTACCGATGATGCTGAGGTTGACATTGATTTACGAAAAGAAGGCCGTGCTAACAAAATATCTCGGCGTCAGGTAGAATTATTTTGTTGTCATCTTCTATTGCATGCTATTATGACTTTGTTAAGAATGATGTCAGTCTACTCCTTGGAACTTACTTCTGTGTTTATGACTTTATGTACTCTATGAAAAGGAGACATGTCAAACAATACGAGGCATTGTGTTGGCGCTTTTTTATTCTTTATGTAATAATGTACGAGTATAGAAGTGATGCTGCCAAAAACACACAAAGGATATTAAGCTTTCTTGCTTAATAACCTTTGCTGTGTTATTAAGCATAGGACGTCAACAGTGTTTGACTGATGATGTCTTAAAAAAATTAAGGGTTACTCTTACGGAAACCAAGGTAATAGCACATGGATGGTGAGAAGACAAGGTGATGAAATTAATCCTCTGTGGCAATCTCTTATACATATTATGAAACAGTCAGTTATAAACAATATATTGCCTTTTTTGTTGAAATCATTTTGGTGGAGTTAGATATTTCAAAAGTTCTTTAGATAAGATTGCCTTCTATGTCAGCTTATAAATTTCTTGGAAAATATAGTTATATGTTATGCCATCCTTATAGTTGTATTAAATGGAAGGCCTTTTTAGGATATTTCTCCATGTTTTCTTACTTAGGCAAGCATCAAGATGGAATCGGATGGATCCTTCTGTCTGAAGAATCTAGGGAGGTGCTCAATAGCAGTGAATGGCAAATCTGTTGATACTGGACAGTATCTGACCCTTAGCAGTAGTTGTGTGATAGAGGTATGTCACTCTCCTTACCTTTAAGGGACAAATTTATTACCTACATTTAGGTCTTGGAAGTTCTGCTTTGTGGTCAATAATACTTCCTTCCTATGAGTCTGGTTTCTTATTTATTTAATTGTCGGAGATGTTATGTAAGCAAATATGACACATTGCTTTTCATGTCAATGAAATAAGGATGTTCAAACCATCAAGGTATTTCTAGAGATGAGTTGAGGTATTATAAAGAAAAATTACATAGCATTTGCTGAAAGTTAATGTATAAAACACATCTTTGATATACTTATGACAGTAGGTTAGGATTTTGATGTGGCATGCATCTTTTTTGTCATTTTGGAATTCAACATTTGTAAATCCTTTATTTCCAACATATCTAAATGTCCAATGTTCCATATCATATCTAAATGTCCAATGTTTCCGTATTATATAATACGGAACCACAGAAGTGTCATTTTAAACAACTATGGGGTGTCAGGTTAAAATCCCAACCCAACAGAGACAATAAACACCAGGTGGTTTCTTCCCATCTGCCCTAGCCTTGGTGGATAGAAATATCTGGTACGTGTTGCTGGTGGGAGGTGGTAGTTTAGTTATAATATTGAAGCAACCATTACTAGTTGTAAAAAAAAGGTTATAATATTGAAGCAAATATTCCCAATTTATCTCCTCATATTTAAAAATATTTATATGAAAAATATTATAGTTATGTTACACGGTTTTAAGTAGGAAATGATTTGTATAAGGTAAAATGTAAATCAATTTAAAGTCTTAAATGTTGGTACTTCTTACCTAATTAAGACAATGAAAGATAATAAGAAATTTTTAAATTGATTTCAAACTCCTAAATATTAAGTAGATAATTAAATTCTGTTTTATCTAATGTAAAATTATATTTTTAAGATAGAAAAAGCGAATGACATTTCACTTTAAATTCAATTCCCTTTGTCGTTCAATGAGAATGCACATGCCAACATGCTTTTGAAGTTTTAAAAGTATACTAATCTCACATGAATAATAACTCTTTGGTACATTCTCATGTTTAAGTACCCAAAATTGGTTGACCAAACCGGGTATGAATCCCACATCCACACCCATGTCGTATCGACACGGGTGCAACACTGAAAGTGAAGAGTTTGAGCAACTTAGCTTAAAACACAAGGAGAGATTGGAGGAAGGAGATATGAGAGAGAGCGCACAATGAATTAGGGAGGGAGTGGAAGTGAAACAACAAATATAGGAAGACTGGATCTGGGTTGTGGGTTGTAGGAAGCAGGAAAGATATAACCCAGGGATGTTGATGGTTCAGGGCATTGAACGTGTCACTAGTGGGATATAATGAGAGCTATAGAGAAACGAGGATTGATGAAGAAAACTTAGAGAATGGATATGAAGTCATTTTGGATTTACTAGGGGCAAACATGTCTATTTGAAGCTTATCTAGATGGACCTTACATCCTGGTATATAATTTGATCTTCCTTTATCTGTGCATGTGGCCAACAAAGGCTATCTAACAACAAAATAACACCACCACCTCGATCATTAACTAATTGGAGTCTGCTAAAAAGGTTACCTTACCTGGTTGCAAATGTTCTCCAAACAATAAATACAAATGTACTTTTGTAGATTTCCTGTCATTCCACGATTTTTCCTTTTATTTCAATTTCTTCTTAAGTGCTATGACTGTTTTCTCATCCCCTGATTTCTTCGTGGGATCCCCTCCCCCCCCCCACACACACACGGGGAGTCAATAGTATAATTGGTGAGTGCATTGTTTAGTCACAAGTCACAACAATGAAGTGAAATTCCATCTAAGCTAATTTCTAAGATGGCCTGTCACATCTTCAAATATTTTATATTGTGGCAATTTCATTGGCAGGAGTGGTCTTACAGTTTTATTAACTTATGGAACATACTGAACTTTTACAGATACGGGAAATGAGTTTTTTGTTTGAGATGAACCCTAAGTATGCCAAGCAGTACATAGAAAGCATTACCCAGAATAAAGGAACACTTAGCAAATTTGAACGGTCACCTGAAAGGAAACCATGATGAACACCTTTAAGGTATCTTTGTTGTTCTTGTTCTGTTTTGTAAATTAACCTTATGTTGAATCAATATCTTTTTGTTGAGGATCAGTTTCCTCTGTTCATTAATGGATGTGTAGGTTGTAAATATCTCTTTATGTTCCTGTGAAAAGGTCATCTAACCTGCCCAGATCCCCTTACTACCTTGTTTCTTTTCTTCATCTCTATGCGTGTAGTTTCACTGGGACTTTCAGTTTTTCTCTTCTGTAATTAATTTAGGAGAAAGGAGGAGAGGAATTATGATCACATAGCTGCCTAAAGAAAGATTAAATGTGCAAATGGAAGAATCTAAGTTTTACAGAAGAATTTGATCTATAGCTGTCTAAAGAAAGATGTCCATTTCATTTACAAATATTTTCTTCCAGATTAAACTACTCAAATGTAAATGCTGTGACTAGAGTTTGACAAATTTTTTTTTATAACATCTCAAGTCTTTTAATCTCGTCTTTCAGAGGTTTAACTATATATACAATTTGCCTCCTTTTCTTTTTTCTTTCTGAAAGGAGAAGGATGATTGCAAATTGATGAGTTATTATTGGTTTTAATCAACTCTAATTATTTGCCTTATCTTTCTTTAAGTCCGTAGAAAGTCGCTGGATTTTTGTTTTCTCTGGGAATCAAATGGTGAAATGGACTACTTGTTCATATTCATTGAAGTGGGTTGAGAGCAATGAATTCTCACAGAGACAAAAATATTACTTTAGGATATTTGCCATCTTTCACCAATATAAATATAGTAGTTCCATTGGCCAAGACTTGGACAAATGGGAAGAAAGACAACAAATATCCTCTGGTATTAGTTGAGGTGCATGGTGCCGATACCCAGTTATCAAAAATAACTTATCTCTATATGTCAGGTACATTCCCTTCCACTAGACCACTATCAATAAAGATGTTATCAATCACCGTAATGTTTTTGAGCTCTGACTTCTGATGCACCGTCTATCTTGTCGTTGATTCTGCATCATAACAAACCTATACCCGGAGGCCTACAATTGTGTCTATCATTTGAAGTGTAATCTGCCATGCTTCATTCGATTGTTTAGGAGGTTCAGATTTTCATCTGTTATCCCCTTCTGCTTCTTTTGACAAAGCGAGTTAGGAGACTATTCCTCATTCTATACAAATTGGAACGTGGTGGATGCATCCTGATAAATACGTAACAGATTAGAGATTATTCCCCAAATCTCTCTTTATACAATTTCCATGAGTGCTAGTGGAATCTTCCGCGCCTTCTTCTTCACTATCTTGTAAAGGTCCAGCTGGGATAACCTTATATTGAACAAAAGAACCCCTTGAAAGTTGACAGTGTGAGTGAATCGATTACCTACTTGGAAGCTCATATTGACTTCTAACAACGGTCATCATAGCGAGCAATTTGTCGTATGCTTGAATAAAATGGTCTTAAAGATAAGACAGTAGTACATACATACAATAGCGAATAGTGAAGCATCTTTCTCCGATTAGGCATAGAAATGAGCTAGCGACTGCGATTAGGTAGAGGGCAGCCTTTATTTTATTGTTCCCACTTTTTTTTATATATATAAAAATAAAAATACAATGCATTCAAGAGGTTAAGGACCCTAACGTCTCTCTGTGTGATTTGGTAGAGAGTAACCTTATTTTATTGTTTCACTTCTTTATAATGGGATCTTTAATAATGCATTTACACTCTGTTTGAATGGTTGTTACATACTACATAATGTATCATATTTGTATTTTGTTGTATTGTGTTGTATGGTATTATTTAAATGAATATGACGTTGGCTAGATTGTATCATTTTTCATCGTTACATAGTACATCAATAATTTGAATGATAAACCTACAAGAAAGTTGGGTATGAGTAGAGCTACTATAAAGAAAGTAGTAAAGGATACAACAACATTATTAAATAATAAGTAAAAATAAAATGAGAAAAGTTAAATAAGGCAACAACACGATTACACTAAATCAGGAGTTACACTAAATGATAGTTTTTGTTATTACCTAATAATACAAAAAAATTAAAGTAACCATCAAAACAAACATGGTACAGTATTTAATTTAATAATGGATAACAGCCTTCCAAATAAGCTGTTAAGATGTTCGGACCCTAACGGTCACCCTTAAGATGACATGCCAGACCAATGGGGCTTATAGGGGATGGGCTATAATTTTTGAACAGCACGTCGATATTCTTCCATAGCAACCAACCAAATATTCGTTACACATTTTCCAGTTGTAAGTGATCCTTAATATAATCTTAAAGACAAAACAGAGAAGTATTCAAAGAACATTGGTGCTAATTATAAGATTTTTTATGAGTTGAACAATTTGAACGTATAATGTGGCATTTAGAAGTACCAACGGTATCAAATAACTGGGTTGGGTCAAATTAGGACGGTTTACAGTAGGTTAAATCAAAACTCAGCCTACCACTTCAAATTTGTTTCAGTCAAAGATTAAACATAGCCGAGGTGTTGGCCACCCTTAAAAGATAGACCCCCGGCACTTTTTTTGTTCTTGAAAATTATTTATTTAAGAAATTAAGGTGTTAGGTCAAACTCTAGGAAAAATAAGTGTATTTGGCCAAAATAAGCTGGCTGCAAGTAGGTTAAACCACGGGTCACTATTCTACCTCTCTAAACCACCTTTGGACACATTATAGATTATACTTTTAACATTGTCGTTAGGAATGTTCTTGAATGTGCTATTAGTAATGGAGGGTAGAATGTAAAGATTTTATTTGACACGAGTTTTTCTCTAATGTGAAGAATGTTATCAATATGATGCAGAAACGAGTGGCTGTATCATGGGAGATAGGAGTGATGTATGAAGATATTTGGATGCTCTTGAGCATGTTAGATTATATCGATTTTATAAATTCCAATAAAATAGCTCATAGGTTAGCTAGATTTTCTATTTCATTGCTGAATGAGATCTCTTGGGTAAGGTTTTCTCCAAGTTGGATTGTACATGATAACGATACATTTGAATCACGTAGTCCTTGATACAAGTAATACAAGAAAAAAGAAAACTTTTAACATTTTGGATGGTCTCGAGCATTAGATTGGTCTAGCTTTACAAGTAATTTTGGTTTTAAAAGAAGCAATATTTGTCCAACCAAGAGCAAAAAATTCAAACTTCGTTCACTTGAATAACAGCCTTAAACAACTAGCGGTCAACCAATTGAAATGCCACCTTTAGTGAAACGCAAAGACAAATTATTGGTACCTAACTTTTTCGAGAGTATGAGAAAGTGGCTCTCTTTTAGTGGTCGAAGCAAAGTGCTTACTACTCAATTAAAAGTGGTTGCCTCTCAATCAGTGCAAAAACAATTGCTGTTGAACTAAGTTATTCATCATGTCCTCTACTTGCACCTTTTGAATACTAATTCTGATAACTATTTTGTTAGTTATGACATCAAAATATATTGAAAGAATAAAGCATCAATTAGCTGGAAGAATATTGTAAAAGAAGAAAATGGGTGCCATAAATTGGGGACCCTATAAAACATTTATTGGCAGTGTCACAGAAAGCTGTATCATTTTCCCCTTCCTTTTCAATAAGCAAATTTAGATGAGTAGTAAAACTCCACTGACATTTTACCCGTGAGCCCACTTACCAAAAGATAATATAGCCAAATTTTGCGTACTTTTTTGTCTCGAATTGTATGTCTTGTTTTAAAAATTGTTCCAAATTATATCTACCTTTTAAAATATTTTTAAGTATCTTGTTATAATATATTTTTAAATTTTACTTTTTTTTCTTCCTAGTTAATTCCGCACCCTCTATTTCACCTTCTTTGTTTGTTCCCTTCTTTGGACACACAGAATATATGCTCATGCATCCATTTAAAAACCGATCTTGAAGTCTCTTCTTCTTCATCAATTCTCATTACGATATAATTTTTTTTCCAGAAAATGGGTTGTTTTTCAATTTCTACTGTTCTGTTCTTTATAGTTCTCTATGCTCTGTTCTTGCATGCGCATTCAACTACTCACTGGCAAGACATTGAAGTCTTGAAGCAGCTGAAAAATAGCGTCGACCCCAATTCAATGTCACCTGGTTCTTGCCTGAATTCATGGGATTTCTCTGTAGACCCTTGTGATAATCTCGGAGGTGAAAAATTCACCTGTGGTCTCCGTTGCGACCTTGTCGTTTCCTCTGTTAGCCGAGTCACTGAACTCGCTCTAGACCAGTGGAATTACTCCGGTTCACTCACTTCTGTCTCTTGGAATTTGCCTTATCTCCAAAACTTCGACATCACTAATAATGCCTTCTCCGGTTCAGTACCTGAGTCACTCTCGAATCTAACTCGGGTTCAACGAGTCGGTTTATCAGGTAACTCGCTATCCGGGTCAATTCCGAGTTCACTGGGTTCACTTTCAAACCTTGAAGAGCTTTACCTTGACAATAATTTCCTTGAGGGAGAAATTCCCCAAAGTTTCAACGGTCTCAAGAATTTGAAACGGCTCGAATTTCAAGGCAATCAGATTACTGGCGAGTTTCCCGAGTTGGATCAGTTAATTAATTTGAATTTCATCGATGCTAGTGATAATGCCATCTCCGGCGAACTCCCGGCGAGTTATCCGGCTTCTCTCATCGAGCTTGCGATGAGAAACAACAGCATAGAAGGTAACATTCCGGCGAGCCTCATCGGACTGAATTTCGTACAAGTTATCGATCTGAGTCACAACAAACTCAATGGGTCATTGCCAGCGAGTCTCTTCACTCACCCATCCCTCGAACAGCTCACCCTATCATACAATCAATTCGGGTCGGTTCAGGAACCCGGGATCTCGTTTCAGAATAGTCAGCTTATTGCAGCAGACTTAAGCAACAATGAGATCCGTGGGTTATTACCCGGGTTCCTGGGCCTAATGCCCAGATTATCATCACTTTCACTAGAGAACAACAAGTTATCGGGTATGATACCGACCCAATATGCATTGAAAATGGTGTTTCCGGGTGAAGGGGTGTCACAATTTGAGAGGCTACTGTTAGGAGGAAACTATTTATTCGGACCCATACCGGGTCCATTGTTGGATCTGAAAGCGGGTTCAGTAACAGTGAGATTAGGAGACAACTGTTTGTACCGGTGCCCGTTAAGATTATTTTTATGTGAAGGTGGGGAACAGAAATCATTATCGGAGTGTCAGGCTTTTGGTCCCATCATTCCTTGAGTAATGTGATAATGTGAGCTCCTCATTTTTATTTTTATTTTTCAGTGTATCGTTTCAATTTTATGACTAGTAAGTATTGTATAAATATACTGCAACCTTACCCCATGATATAGATGGATGTATGGTAGAGTTGCTATTGTTGTGAAGAGTGAGAAAGAAATAAAGATTTCTGACTTAATGTGGCGAAGGCTATTAAGTTCACTGCAATTACTATACTATATATTCATTGATATGTCTGTCTATATTAGCTTTAAAAGAAGCAAAAAGAGAAAAATAATAGGATGGACTATAAAACAATATCTTCAGGGTGTAAGTTGTATCTTTCTAATTTCTATTATTTAATGAACGCTATGGAAATTGCTTAGGAATTTCTATTATTTAATTAACGCCAAACACATATACAGCTCCTCTAACTTGTCCACATTTTTCATTTTTACACTTTATCTTAGCCTTGTTCTATTTTATCCCTTAAATTCCATTTTTTATGTACTATTTTTATGATTTATTTATTTTTATATATATTCTTCAATTATAACTTCTTATTTTAAATGGATATCTAACGGAGGACGATTAGATTTCCTCGTCCAATGCCATCACATGTTTGTCCTGACTCATGAATGATAATGCTCCTTTTCCCCCACTAAGTACTCATATCTCCAAGCTAATACCTGGATTTTGTAAAACTTTAAATAAATCAAAATATTGGACATTAATTATATGTTCTTTTCTTTTCACCATAAACTCAAATCTTATATTTTTACCTGCTCCTCTCTTAACCAGAGTCTGGAGTTCGAGCATTGGGTATAGAAACTCCTCAAATTGAGCCTTACCCAACACATTTAAATTAGTCAAAATTTAATGCAAATATTGAAACTAAATGAGATTTGATTGTTTTATTCTTTTTGGTCCATAGATTTGTACCTTAGTACTACCTTCTATTTATTTATTTTAAGAAAAACATCACACAACTAATATCATACGTGTGAAGACAAAATGATATTTTTTTTCCTATAGCTGCATCATACATGGAACGCGCTGTAACTTTCCTTTTAACCTAAATTTTTTATTTATTTTTGATGAAATGGTCTGATGGACTCTTGTATTTATATTGGGTTGTATTCTGAATCCTTCTACTTAATTCATTGTCAACTAAATCATTAAACTCAATTAAAATGAGACTTTTAAACCTCTCCAACCATGTGTGTAGCTCACTCTCTCTTACATAAATGACATGTCATATTCACATCAGATATAATAATGTCATGTCATAATTATTTCATAAATATTTATAAATTATTAACCAAAAATGTTATTTCATAAAAGACAAAAATAATAAATTTTATATTTACAAAAATAAAATAAAATAAAATAGTTCTCCTCCACCTCCCTCAACCCACAACCACCATTAACACCATCTCCATTAACCTTATTTTTTTTTCTTCTTCAAGGCCATTGTCTATAGCCGTAACCTGACTCTTCAAGTTCTTAAAAATTATAATTCAATTTTTTCTCGAAGTTTCTAATATTCGTAACTCTAATAGTATTTTTTTACCAATGTTTAAACCACCGTAAATTTCTTTTCTCCATTAATATCAATAAATCACCATTAAAATATCACAATATTTATACGCAATTTTACATAACACATTTCACTTAATTTCACAAAGATATTCAACAATCACTTTTCATCCTTCAATACTATTGAATCTTTGTCACCTTATGGATTGTAAATAACCCAGAAAAAAGGAAAGAAAAATAAATCTACCATAATAACACATTTTCGTTTCTCTAGGAAGAAAAAAAATATGAAAAAAAGGAAAGAAAAGAGAACTTGGAGATGGCTAGGAAGGGAAGAAAAAAAAGAAGAAATGGCGGTTGGATGGGGAAGAAGGTAATGGTAATTAGAGGGAGAAAGAAAAATGGGGTGGGTTGTGAGGGAAAGAAGAAATAAGTGAGTTTTTTTAATTTTCTTTTGTTTTGGTCTTTTTTTTAAAAAAACAACAACATTTTTTTAGTTTAAATTTTGAATTCACGCTCCTTGCGTGAAATCACGTGTTGATGCCAACTCAATAATTAAATTGCCACATAAGCTTGGTCAATGATCTGAAGGGCTTAAAATATTGAGTTTCATTAAGTTCAATTGACGAAGAGTCAAGTAGAAGAGTTCAGAATACAAACTCATATAAGTGCAAGGGTCATCTAGTGAATATTCTTTTAATGGTAAAACCGGAAGCAGAAAGAAAGGGTAGAACTTAGGGAAGTGGTGCTCTGATTGCATCAGCAAGGAGCAGAAGCTGCATTACCTGTTCCGCTGCTGGCATCTACAAAAATCCACTTTAGCTTAGCATCACATAATCTAGTGAATAGAAGGAGTACTTATTGTTCATATTAAATTTTGTATGTTGTTTTAAGAGAATAATATATATTTTATTTGGAATTAGCACTACTTGAGCAATGGGGTAGGAGACGGACATACTTGTTCAATTTATATCTTTCAACTTGGATTTCACGATGAGGTGGACCTTGAGAAGTTTTAATGTAACAAATAGTGGAAGTATGTAAACCAAAAGTCCACAAGGTAGAAGTGATGGGCCTTATTAATGAATTTTGGTTGGTTAGTTGGCCCTGTATATAAAAATTACGTAGCTCTTTTTTTGCCTTTACACATGATCATACAAAGTCTACGAGCAGCGGCAGAAACGGAAAATTTAATTGTAAATGCCATTACAATATTGTTTATTCTTATCATACACAATAAGATGAAAGATATTTAAGAAAATCTGTATTTACAAGTAGAGAGACATGTAACATGTAGTAGAAAAAGTGCATATTAAAGTGAAAGCCAATATAGCCTATAGGCACATGATATGACCTTTTATGTGATCTAAGATTGTTATTATGGGATCAAATCCATCTCCATACCTTCAAAACTAAACAAATCCAAATGATTGTTTGTATGTCTACATAGTTAGCTAGATAGCTTGTGCACGCCCAATTATCAACTAGTAGTAAGATATTATAAAGTAAGTTCATAGATTGCAAATGTCCAACATTTATCATAAATCTAGTACAAAATTTTAGGTCTCACGTCTTCTCAAAAACGTCTATGATGAATATATGGGCTTGCAATTGATTAGCAAAAACATTCTCTATTTCTCTTTCTCAAAAAGTAATCTTTTTTAATCATTCCAAAAAATATGTACTATTCACTTTATGAGATGCACATCATTTTATCTTCACTTTATGAGATTAATCTTTAGTTTATCCAATGCCATTCCCTCCTATTTTATAGCCCAAAACCACAAAGTCAACATAATGCTCCCACATCACATGTTTTTGGAACAAATAGTACACCATATTTGATCAACTCTTCTATTAAAAAAAATCTAGTCCAAAAAGACGAATTTTTGAATGGATGGGGTAATGAGTACACCCTTCTTCTTTTCACCTGATATTCGATATTCATATTAAAGTCTGACTATTTTGAATTTGTGTTAGGGCTCCATTTGGAGGAAAGTGCTTCCTACTGAATATTTTTCATATTTAGAACTCGAACTCGAGACCTTTTGTTTCGTTAGAAGGAGAGATATTAATTAAATCTATTTTCATGACAGATGGGGTTTCTTTTAATATGATAACGTAGAACCTAACCTAATCATACGAGCTAGCCTTCTTGTAATGTACTAATTTGACTTTCCGCTCTTCAAATAACACTTGCTATTACATAGTCAAGCCTCCAAATGTTGAAATTCAAGTATTTTACTACACAAGACAAAACAATACAAATTATTGCACCGTCTTCATTTATTACCACATCCCTTGCAACTGCACTTACTTGAATGAATGAGTGATTTTCCAGTCACCTTTTTCAGTCAATTTTGCTAATTTCAAGCTAAGGCAACCACTCCACTATAGTCAATTATGATCAATATGGATCCCCTTTTTTTCCGCAACTGGTGGTCCATGTTATCTGTAGCCTAAATTAAAATCATAATTTTATTTTACCATATGCTTGGCAAATCATATGCTATATAACATTCAATCAATTATGTAGTGGATGAGTATAGTACATCTAACATTTCTTTTTACAAAAAAAATTGAAAATAATGCAAAGTATAATTCTATAAAATTGTTTGAACATGTCATAATTTTTTTTTTAAATTCAGAATTCGAAAAACTCCAAAAAGTTGTTTTCTTAACTTTCACTTCAAATCACTCACAAAATTTAAAATCAATTTCAATTTGTATTCATATTTAAACACAACTTGCCAATTTTCGTCTACTATTTTTAACTATTTTTTTTTTCAAATTTCACAATTTTGTCCAAATGCCATTTTAGAACCTTTGCGTCCTCAATCATCATATCCAAAAACCAAATACAAGCATAAATTATTAAAATAGGCTAACACCATTTAAACAAAATTTTGCGTATGCCACTAAATTGAAAGGTCATGATTTGCACCATTTTCCATACCCCACCCTATCTTACAAGCATCTTGATAAACCAATTTGGGCAAAATGAGTCATCTCCCACTTGCATTATAAGATCCAATAATGGTACCATACATTACATGTATAGATGAGTTATACATCAACAGTATAAGATCTTATCCATCGTTGCACACAATAAAAGTTTAGTACTTATTATATTAAGTATGTTACTAACGTTTGTGGTTTTCAAGATTTTCAATAGGTTGGCCATGTTTGTAATTTGGACTTTTTGTATGGAGAAATATTTAATTTGTCTTAACTTGATTCTTTTTCCATTGGCTAGTTAACAAAGTCATCTAATTGGAGTATACTGCTCGTTCTTAGATTCCACTAGACAAAATGCAGCAAAAGAATAGAAAAGAAATGGTGGATGATGCAGAAAAGAAGATCTCAAAGTAAATTCTCTACTGTAATTATATATAGCTCAGTCACTTTAATGTGATAATATAATGTTTGGTCACACTTGCGTATTTTAGTGTGACGAGAATAATTTTGTAACTTTATTGTCATAGTAGTTCAGTAACTACACGTGAAATTAATTCAATAGTGTAACTACAATAACAAGTTAACAATTAAAACAAGTCCAGATCGGCTATATGATCCCATTTTAAATTCATTCCATGCCAACTAATGAGGGAAAAATTCAATTAAGCAATAGAAGCAAAATATTCTTATTTAGTGCATGACCTACCTAATATATTTTTAGGTGTGTAATTTACTCAAACAGCATGAGGCAACTGTTTAAAGCTACTCTGTATTTAATACACCTCCAAATTTCTAATCTCAATCATATACATTTATTTTCATTTCCAATAATCATAACAACAAATATGAGAATTTGGGGTAGGAAAAAATGTTTCTTGTTCATCTTATTTTACATAATCTTCTCTGTTTTTGTTCCAAGGCCATTGAAATCTTGTCATTTGGTTGATAAAACATCTTTGTTAGACTTTAAACAAAAAGTCACTTCTGATCCTTCAAACTTATTGCAAACATGGACACTTCCAACTGATTGTTGCAAATCTTGGGAAGGTATTGCTTGTAATTCCAATGGAAGGGTTGTCAACGTCTCTCGCCCTGGTCTTTCTTCAGGGGACGATTTCATTATCGATACTTCAATATCTGGAACTCTTTCTCCTTCTCTTGCTAATCTCTCTTTTCTTGAATTGCTTGATCTTAGTAATCTTAAGGACTTAACAGGGCCAATTCCACCTGAATTTGGCAAGTTATCGCGCTTGAGTTACCTCTTTCTTGATACTAATAAACTCTCAGGATCTATACCTGTCACATTTAAATATCTATACCAACTTAAGAAGCTTTATCTCAGTGATAATACTCTATCTGGTACTATCCCTTCAACTATTTTCGAAAGCTTCCTTTCACTCTCAGAACTTGGTTTATCAGTAAATCAACTTTCAGGTCCAATACCATCTTCAATTGGGAATTTAGTATCATTGACCAAGCTTGATATGAGTCGAAATAACTTCTTTGGAAGCATTCCAGAGAGTGTAGGAAGATTAAAAAATCTTGCATATGTTGATTTGTCTGAGAATCAGTTATCTGGAAAGATTCCAAACTCTATTGGAAACCTTTCCCAAGTATCTCTAATGTATCTGAATCAAAACCAATTGAGAGGAGAAATTCCTTCATCAATATCTGGTCTTAGCTCATTGGTGTTTTGTCGTTTATCCGAAAACCAGCTGAGCGGCAGCATTCCACCTTCTATTGGCAATCTTCCAAAGATCGAAAGGCTGATATTTGAGAACAACAAGTTAAGTGGAAAACTGCCTGCAACACTTGGACATCTTGTAACTCTCACTGATATGTACTTTTCTAATAATCTATTTACAGGGAAAATCCCATCAAGTTTTGGTAATCTAAAGAATCTACAGATACTAGATTTGTCGAAAAATAAGATCAGTGGTGAAATCCCTCATCAGCTTGTGAAGTTAGTGAGTTTACAGACATTGGATCTGTCATTTAATCCTCTGGGGCTTTCAAGAATACCAAACTGGTTCAAGAAACTAAGACTGTTTCGTCTCCTTTTGGCGAAAACTGGGATCAGAGGGAACCTCCCAAGTTGGTTGGCTTCATCGTCATTATCAACACTTGATTTATCAAACAATGGTTTGACAGGAAAATTACCTACATGGATTGGTAACATGACCAACCTTTCACTCTTGAATTTGTCAAACAACGCCTTCTATTCATCAATCCCTGATGAGTTCAAGAACCTGACACTGCTGATGGATCTTGATCTTCACTCAAACAGATTTTCAGGCAACTTGAGAGCAATTTTCTCCAAGAATTTTCAAGACCCCCTTGGCCACTACAATTCTATTGATCTTGCATACAACATGTTCACTGGACCATTAGACGAAAACAGCGGAAATGAACCTGTCATGGATTCTATTTTGTCACTAAGTTTGTCCCACAATCCATTGACAGGACACATACCAAAATCACTGGGAAATTTGACAAGCTTGCAGGTAATTAAACTAGCCGAAAATGGGTTAACAGGTGGAATTCCAACAGAACTTGGAAATGCCAAGGAACTGAAAACAATTTTACTATCAAATAACAATTTGGAAGGTGCAATACCAGCACAAGTTCTGAATTTGAAAGAACTTCAAGAATTTGATGTATCGGGAAATCGACTAAGCGGTAGTATCCCTCCTCATAAAGCTAATATCCCAAAGTCTGCATTTTTGGGAAATCATGGCTTGTGTGGAGCTCCACTTCCTCATTGTAAGCACACATAGTGGAAACCTTCAAACACAATATTTCCCTTTTCTTTATTTATTTTTCATTTTCGACTTGATTGTTCGTCATAATGTATTGTATATCAGTTGTAATCACTCAAATGTTGTTAGTAGATACTGAATAAAGTTGATTTTTCATAAGCAACCTTGCAGAATTCTACATCAATATCCTCAATGGTTTAATAAACTAATGATGATTTTATAAATTCTGTTAGAAGATTGTTCACTGTATTGTATCCACCAATTTGATGGGATAGTTGTTACTTTATTTTTTTCCTTTTTACTTTGTTTATTATCTAATAATCTTATTTTATTCATTAAAACAATATAGTATAATGCAATTAGTATATACAAAATTACTCTGCAAATATTATTGTTAATAAAAAAAAAGAGAAATACATAAGGCACCAGTGGTCTAGTGGTAGAATAGTACCCTGCCACGGTACAGACCCGGGTTCGATTCCCGGCTGGTGCACTTTATTTTTATTTTTTTTGCCTGAAAATTTGTTGGAAAAAAAAATAAAAAAATATTGGGGTGTTGCGAGAATCGAACTCACGACCTCTCGCACCCGAAGCGAGAATCATACCACTAGACCAAACACCCTCTCGTTAGATTGTAATGTATTAGCCTTAATCAATTTTGTTTCTTCAACTATACGATAGAATCCAAGGAGGAGTGCAAAATAGACTAGTTAAAGATGAAAGAGTGAACGTTTAGAGCTTGCGAAGCTTGAAAGGTAAGTTCAAGTCGAGTTCAAAGGTTGAAAAAAGAGTTGGATACCTTACGATTCAACCATTAAGCACTCTCTTCTATGAAACTATGTTACTCCCTATGTTTCGATTTACTTGATAAATATTTTCTTCTTTCTACTCATCATTTTTTAACAAATTAAGAAAGAACAATTATTTTTCTTATTATACTCTCAATTTATTAACATTGAGTTAATATAGTGAGTAAATATGTTTGAGACCTTGTCAAAAATATGAGTAAAGATAAATTCATTATTTTCTTAACAAATGCGTCAAATTAAAATTTAACAAGTAAATCGGAGCGGAGGGAGTATTAAATTATATTTACTTGATGTTAAAAGGAAGCATTATCCAATACTTATTATATTCAGTTTCATGGGGAGGTCTAGTTAATTGTTGCCCTGGGCCCTTTTCTTAAACCTGGACTATGCATTCCTTATAACTTGGGAAGTCCTATTGGGCTCTTAATTATTAGCCCAATACATTGAGTCAAAACTAAAACGATATATATGATTGGGGGGTTCATTTCTTACGGAGAAATAGGGTAACATGAAAGAACTATATATGTAATATTTGAAACATAAATTACCTAGGTATATGCTTGAAAGAGGACACACACACAGACATAGACTACCACTTCATGTTTCATGCATTAATTGATGTATACTTTTTAGGGGGGGAAACCAAATTTTGATATATATTTTTGGTTTTATTTGAAAATTAGTAGAGTAATATTATTTTTTGTTTTAAAAAGAAACAGACTTTTTTCATAAATATTCTGGACTGTTTATGGAAGCTTTTATTTCAATCCACACCGCCTTGCTTCATATTTGGATTTTCAGACATAAGATGGGTCCACATTGAGAGGCAAGATGCTGATGAACATATCTGCCACTATACCATGTGAGTTTCTCATTTCAATTAAATAAGTGAAAATTCAAGCTTTTAGTGCTTAAATTTTTATCACCTCAAATTAATTAATCAATTTCTCTCATAAATTTGCACAACTTTAAACTTTGGTAAAAACTCGGTATTATATTATTTGTCTTGATAAATCTAATTAATATGTATAAATTAGTATTTTAGAACTTGATAAATTTAAAAAAGTTAAAATTCAAAACCCACAAAATTCAGGTAGTCAATTAAATCGTCAATACGTTACGTGTGAATGTTGACAGGAAATTCCTACGTCTCAAAATTTGGAATTTCACGTTAATATTCACACTACTTGGAGCTGAATATGTGTGAAAGACTAGGTCCGAAATTCAAATTTGCATTGGTACTCAAAGTTATATCATATATATTTAGATATAATTTTAAATGTTTTTCTTTCACTTCCTCTATTTATTTTTATTTGTTCACTATAATAAAAATATTTTTTCATTTTATTTGTCATTTTAGCATTTCAAGAGAAAAACATTTTTTTTTTCATGTTTTATTATCAATATTAATTATTTATTTGTCAAAATTTAATTAGACTAAATACTAGTAATTAATATAAATATTGTGATAAAATATTCATATCAATTTTAATTTTTTTAAAACGTATAATGTTCAAACTGAAAAAGCAGAAGTGACCGAACAGAGTAACTCGGAATGGTTTCAACGCGAAGAGGGTTTATATGAAGATTTAAATTGTGAACTTAATTTTTGGAAAAATGTAGAGGGATTCTGATACTTAAAAACACAGAGTTCAATGTACATTAGGATACAAAAATATTTGAGACCATTGAAATTTACTTGACGTAATTGTACTCGACCAAATCTTTTTCCCCTGGAAGAAAATATTAATTGAAAGAAGTTTTAAATTATTTTACCATTATTTGTGTTTTATGATATAATTTTGTGTTGAATATTTATTCTGTTAATTAAATATTCTCTTTTTTCCTAAGTATTCGTCCACTTTTCCTTTTTTAATTGTCCCTAATTACTTGTTCATTTTGATAAATCAAGAAAGGACAAATTCTTTTTACCTAATATATTATTAATTAATTACTTTGAAAAAGGTAAAAAAAAATTAAAATCTTAAGTTTTTAATTCATCCACTTTATAATTAATGGAGGTAAAATGATAAACTCACTATATCAATCATTGTTTTCTTAATAGGTGTGTAAATTCAAAAGTGGACAAGTAATTAAGGACAGATGGATTATTAAATTTTCATAATTACTAGTATTCAATGATAAAACTGGGGGGAAATAATTAATTTTGTCTTGAACTTTTAAAATAACAAATAATTTAAGATAAATATTTTATTAAAAATTAGACAAATAAATAGTAATTTGAGATGGAAGGAGTACTTGGATGGGTTTGACCATGTTTTATTATGAAATTTGAAAGAAAAAAAAAGAATTATTTTCAAAGTGAAAAATGATATTTGAAAATTGTTGCGTTTGACCATGAATATAAATTGGAATTGTGTGACTTTATAAAGGCAATTAGGAGTCAAAATACTTTTTTTTAATTATTTTTTCGAATTCTAAAATTCAACTTTATTTTTCAAAATTTTTATGATCAAACATATTATTCCGAGTTTAACTCCGCAAAAAAAGGTGAAAAACTTTGATGCTCCAAAAATTAACAAATGCACATTCCTTTTGGGTACCACGGCATCGACTCACCAAGTGGTTGTTAAGGCACATGAGAGGTTAGATGGAAATTTTTGTGGTGCCAAATTTTAGGTGAAAATTTTCACTTTTGTGCTTAGCTTATTCTTACAAACAAAAATTGTGGTTGAAACCAAATCAATAAACAATAGAGTACTATGAATACTACTGCTACTTTTTTAGCATGAAAGGAAATAATTTTGTTACTATATATATATATATATATATATATATATATTAACATTTTATGGGTGAGAGGGTGAGTATTTAATTGGTGAATTAATTACCATCTTATTATGAATTGTACTGAAAACAGATAATAATGCAGTGACAATAACTTTATATGGTCTAACTAACTTGTTCCTTTAGTAAAAGTGATCATATTTACAAGAAAATGTTACTAATTGGGTGTATTCCACTTTATAGAGGTAAAAATTAGTTCAAAAAAGTATTTCACCTTTAGCTTTTTCCACTTTAGTTCCTCAAAACTGTTTAACATTCCTAGAAATTGAGCCTTTATATATCCAATGAATTATCATATATTTTTCTTTTATTTCTTAGAATTAGTACTCTCTTATCCATTGTTTTTCTTCCATATACTTTCGGACCCTTTGTACAATTATATAAACAAATGTTTTTTTAAAAGAGGTGTTTTATTTTTATAGAATTATGTAGTAGTATAAGATATCTACACGTAACAATTTCAAACAAATTTCATAAAGATTTTGAATTTCAGTATAAACTTGGAAAGAGGAGTAGCTAATAAGTAAAGTTGGCATTGCAAGTAATTAATGTAATGTACTGAAGCAAAAAATGGTACTACACATAAGGACGTTTTAGGAAAGTGGAAACCTACTTCCTTAGACTTCCTCGTATGTCAGTATCTTTTTGTTTATCTCTTTTTTTCTTTCTTAAAATTTGTGTCAAGTCAAATTAACTCGTATAAATTGAGACAGGGAATATTAACTTTAAAAAACATGATAGCAATCTATTATAATTGATTAGATTATATATTGTATTGATAGTGTGTAATATTACAACAATTTTGGTCTTTGGGAGTTCATGTATAGACTATAGTGCGTTTAATCCTTTCAATAAACATGAGTTTGCTTTGGAAATTATAATACATGTAAGTAGAGTTGAAGTTTGCATGTAAGAGGGGCAATAAGGTAATAATGAACACAAACATAGGTTATCCAGATACATGGATATTCTGAATTTTGGTAGGCTGCACATTGCGAGGAGATTGTATTTGTAACGCCGAGGATGATGAAAGTGGGCGCCAATTATATGCATTTACTTTTTTCTTTTTCGGGTTATTCTATTTTATTTATTTTTTTACTTTCCACTAGATATCTGGTACCCACGTTGAAGTTCAACTATTTTGAATTCATTGTTAGAGTGTGTCTCATATTGGTTGGAAAATAGACTATAATCTCCTTATGTGTGGACTTGAGTAATCCTCTCTTAATGAGCCAGCTTTTGGATTGAGTTAGTCTCAGATATCATATTTTTACATAGTATCAGGGCCAGGTTCATCCTCGTTTAGACTTTCGATCCACGCTCAAGTTGGGTATGGACGTGATGGAGGGTGTTAGAGTGGTGAAAGTTCCACATTAGTTGGAGAATAGACTAACGGTCTCCTTATATGAATTATGAGCTAGCTTTTGTAATTATGAGCTAAATTTTAGGGATTGAGTTAGACCCAGGTATAATATTTTTACATTTACATCGTATAAGACTTCATTGGAGGAGAAACACTTCCTACCGGAAAAAAAATTCTCATACCCAATTTATTCTATTCAATTCAAAGTTTTTTAAAAAAAATTGTGGTAGCTGGTCAATGATATTATACTCGACCATAGGATAAAACCTTAACCTCGAAATTGTAAAAATGATTTTTGATGCCAGTCAAACTGCCAGATTTTCTTTGTCCTATCAAAAAATTACACGTGTTACCGGCCTGCTATATTACGACATTGAGCCGGCGGTCTAAATTATTTACAATGTAAAAACCGTCGCACATTTTGGTATCTATTAATTTTTCTTGAACATTATTCCTTTTTTTCTCAGTCTCGTGTTTTATTTAAATTTTTTTTCTTATTTCACTTTCTTCTAAAAGATAAAAATCTCCAAATTTTATCTATAATCCGATTCAGTATACCAATTTTGTCCTCGCTCGTTGTTGTAAGTAGCAACATCGACCCAAAGACAGAATTAGAATTAGAATTTATAAATTATAAATATTTTAAAAAAGTAGCTTATGATATATATTTTATTAAACTTATTTGTTCATGACTACTATAAACACATTATTATTAAATTATAGTTTAGATATGCAAGTTGCAACTCGAGCAAATTTTCAATCAACTTATACGTATTACTTCAAAAGAAAAAAATCGATTAGTGGTCTCACAAATTAAAAATGCCCTCCTTGTAAGTTTTTAATTAGTCATATATATATATATTCTTAAATTATATCCACTACTAATATGAGTCAATTTCTTAAATGGTCACCCAAGTTTAGGAAATTGTCTTAAAATATCATTTATGTTTCATTTAGGATCAAAATATCACTCAACTATCATTATTTTCTTCCAAATATATTTAACATTTCAAAAGTTTTACTTTCTCCTAGTTGGCATGTCATGTCATTGAAGCTTTTTTTTAAGAGTGATATCTCGGTCGACGTGTGTGCTTTTAAAAAATATCCATTAAGTTCGAGGATAATTTAGTCATTTTAGGTTTATTATGACTGCTTACAAATTATGACTCTCAAAATATCGCATGTGTCGTATATATTATTTAACAAGTACGTTAAAATATTATAATAATAATTGACAACAAAATTATAAAATTAAAATAAATAAAATAATATATATTGAGCCCAAACTTATCCGAGCTTTTGTATCTAGTAAATAAAATATACACAAGATACAAGAGACAGCAGTTGGATTTGCAAAGGAATCATTGGAGTAGGAGACAAATGGTGGTGGGGGAAGCAACTAGTTATGCTTTCATCTACTTTTAGCACTCTTTGCTTCCAAGGGATTATGCCATATATCTTCATTATCATTACATGCACTACATGTGTGTAATTTACTAATTAAATAAATATTATTTTTTAATCAGAATATACAGTATAGAAATATATGATTTCTACTTCCTACTTTTAATTAGTTTTTGCATTATTATTATAATAAGAATGTCAGTACAATAGTACTAGCTATTAGTCTCATGTCTTAGAAAAGTAGTAAAGAGGAATAGAGAATTATTGAGTTATAAATAAATTGTTTTCCTTGATTTATTAAACGAGCGATGTTCATAATATAATATATATAGACCATAGTGTGTTTCTAACCAAATAAATAAACATAAGAATCATATTGCAACATTTTTATAAGAGACAAAAACAATATATATCATAGGTGTAGACAGAGCAAAATGTAATAAATTGTTAGCGGTTGTTTTCCAACTATATAATTAAGTTGGGAGCAACATCAATTAAACAGTAAATTGAGATAACTCAGATAAGAATGATTTTATAATACCATGATAAGAAATAAATCTTGAATAAAACTAAATTCAAAAAGTTAAATCATAAAGTAAAGATTAATCTAAAACCATATAAAAAGCCTTCACCTCCCTAAGAACTAACACGAGACTCTAACACCTCGCATGTCTAGAATTGAATATTTAAAGAATAAACAATATAAAATGAGACTGTGATATTAAACCATATATTTTCTTAAATTTTTACTGGGAATTATTTTCTAAACCCAAAAAATAAAGGGAATTATACAAATTTTTTAGTGCAAATTCAAAAAACATGTTATATTGGGTGTAAAAAAGGAAACCAATAATGTATAATTGAGGTCAGATTATTTGGATTTATTTGTGACTTTAATTTTCCCACTATACAATGAACATCATGAAGTGAATTCTTGCATTAGACGAACCACCCAGAATCGAAAATTAGGTCAGTGGTATACTTTACGTGCAAATTACAACCATTCTTTCATGGGCAATACATGCGCATGCAAAGTGATTTCACTCATCTTCAAATTCAAAAGTTATTGCAATTACTTTTTCTTTTGAAATTGCAAAGATAAATAAACAATAAAATTTATACTAGATGATTTAGAGTACAAGATAATCAACTATCTAATTTTTGGTGCGTAGGATATTCAAGTCTTTTAAATAAAAATTTAAAATTTATATAAAAAGTATTATTCATTTTGTTCCACGTGCGAAACAATTTTTGAGATTCAAACTTCTAAATTTTGACTATGAATTCAGACATAAAAGAGTTAAGATTTATAAAATAAAATACATACATTTAGAAACTACGGAAAAATATTGTTTCCTCCATCCAAATTTATGTAATATAGTTTTACTTAATAGAAGTTTTAGAAAAAAGAAAGACTTTTGAAATTTATGGTCTAAAATAAAATTATTTCATTTATGGTCAAATGAGAATTTTAAAGTTAATTTATTAATCAATATAAAAATGTGTTACTTCATTTTAGATTGACTAAGAAGAAAAGTGAGTCATATAAATTGAAATAAAAAAAGTATAATAAATCACAATTATTAATAGCTTATAATATTTTTTTAAAAAACATATAAAGAAATTTCAGTCAAAGAAAAATATTATAGTAATCATGACCAGTTTTATTTGGAAATTAAATTATATTGCTCCCTCTATCTCAGTTTATATGACTTACTTCTTCTTTAATTAATCAAAAAAAGAAAGACATAGTTTTATATTACGTAGCAATTTAACTTTAAAATATTTATTTTATCTTTAACAACATTATTTATTGACTAGTATATCTATTTTAATGAATCTATAGTAATTTTACAAAGGAGCAAGAAGATTGGAAGTACAAATAATTAATTGAGCAAATTTTCTTTTTTTGATGGAAATTAGAAAAGTGTAAAGAGCGGGAAAACAAATTACTTTGGTAAATTGGTATCAAAGAGCGCCGAATAAAGCGGTAGCTAAGATAAGCATACGTAATTAATTAGTCAAAAGATATGGGACCAATCTTCTAAAACAAGAAAAGTTTCACCTCCTAAAAGTAAATGAACAATTATTTTTTGGCAGTTTCGTTTAATTTCATCACATTATTTTCAAATTTTGTAAGCTGTTTGGCTCCATAACGCTTTATTTAAGTAGCCAACTTGGAAATAATAAGGTTTTATAATATTCACACATTTATCCTTTGAATTATCCATGAAAAAAAAGCGATTTTAGATATTAAAGTTTGATAGCTTTTGCTACAAAATAATATTTTCTAATTTTTTTACGTATAAATAAAAAAACTTATGTAAATAATAGGACATAAAATTAAAGCCACTTTTAAATGCAAATAAAATTATTTCACCCAAATTACATAGAATATCATGAGTAGGAATAAGTCAAATTGCTAGTTTGGTATTTATATTTAATATAAGTCAATCTATTGAATGTTTAGTAGAAAATTATCTTTAATGACCATTTACTAATTGAATTAAAAAAGTAGACTTATTTTTTCAGCACTTATGCATGTAGACTGTAGTAATAAAAATATCTTATAAAAAGGACATAAAATTAATAATAAATATATAAAAATTTATGAAATGAAATCTCCTAAATCTTTTATAGTCAGAAAATAAGTTATAAATACTGGGTATTATTTAAATGAAATCCCCCCACAGAAAAGTACAAAGGAAAATAAAAAGAGAAACAGGGGAAGAAAAAAAAGTATTTAGGAGAAGTTTTAAGGAAGAAAGCAAAAAATATTTATTCCCTATCTCCTCATCCACCTTCTTCATCTTCCCCCTCTCTTATCTTCTTTATATCCAGGTACTTTTATTTTTTTCTTCTTTAAACCTCTCAAAGATTCAATCTTTTTGTGTTTCTTGTTCTGAATTTGCTTTGTGTAACTGTTATTAGGAAATGGACAGTGTGGAGGGGGCTTTGAGAAACAGTTTTGTGCCGGAGACACCATTGAAAATGACCCAAAACCAGACCTTTGGGGATGACTTGTCTGCCGCCGGCGCCGGTCAAAATGGAGTCTCCGGCGATGATTTCTTCGTTGACGACCTGCTTGACTTCTCCAATGGCTTTGTTGAAGGTGAAGGTGAAGATGAAGAAGGAAAAAACCAGGGGGGAGACGATATCTCTGTTCAAAAATCATGCTCTGTTACAATTTCTGATTCTCCTCTGAAAAAAACAGAAATTGATGACAAGGAGAAAGTCACCATTTCTGTTAAAGAAGATTTTGCTTCTCTTCCTGTTAGTGAAATCAGTGTTCCGGTGAGTCCTCCCAAAAAACCCTGTTTTGATTTTGCTGTAAAGTTTTATTTTTTATGAAAAAAGAAACGTTTTTTTTCTTAGTTCTTGAACTGAAGGTAACAGAGCGATTTTTTTTTTTGGCAACAGACTGATGACTTGGATAGCCTTGAATGGCTGTCTCATTTTGTTGAAGACTCGTTTTCTGGGTATTCACTTGCTTATCCTGCCGGAAAATTGCCGGTTGAGAAAAAAACAGACGACGGAGAAATTCCGGTTCAAGAGAAGAAGCCCTGTTTTGTAACTCCGGTTCAAACCAAGGCAAGAACTAAGCGAGGAAGGACTAGCGTCCGAGTTTGGCCAGCCTGTTCAGGTTCATTGACCGACTCATCTTCTTCTTCAACTTCCTCATCTTCCACCACAACCATGTCGTCATCTCCTACTGTGTCTTGGTTCCTTTACCCAACTCCGGTTCACTCTGCTGAGTCACCAGGTAAATCGATGGCTAAGAAGCTGAAGAAGAAACCGGCGCCACATGGTGGAAATGGGCCTCAGCAACCACGGCGGTGCAGCCATTGTGGGGTTCAGAAAACCCCACAGTGGCGAGCCGGTCCAATGGGTGCAAAAACTCTTTGCAATGCTTGTGGGGTTCGCTTCAAATCCGGTCGGCTGCTTCCGGAGTACCGTCCGGCATGCAGCCCGACGTTTTCCACCGAGTTGCACTCAAACAATCACCGGAAAGTTCTGGAGATGCGGCGGAAGAAGGAATCAGAAGAAACCGGTTTAGCTCAGCCGGTTCAGAGTTTTTGAAGATATTTTATTTGCTTTTTAGGGAATTTTATTTTTTAGTTAGGAAAGGAAGGAATTTTAGATGAAAAAAAAGTGAACCGGAGTTAAGTTAGTAAGGGTAAAAAACAGAACCGGTTTAGTAAGAGAGTTAGGCCCGGTTTAGATTGTACATTTCCTAACATGGACCCAAGATTTGGTGAAGGTAGGTTTTAAAGTTTAGTGTAACGGATGGAGGAGTCTTTAATGTACTTTACTTTATAATTCTCAGAAAAAAAAGAAGGAAAAGAAAAACCTTTTTAGAGAAAATCTTTTTATTTCATTTATAGTCTTGTTTTTACTATTTATTATTGTTGGTGTTTGTTTGTAATATTGTGCAAAGAATAGGAGGGAAAAAGCAAGATGACAAGTGCATTTGGAACGTTTCAACCTTTTAGTAAGCAGGCCGTTGAAAAGTGAGAAGTATATGAGCCTTTTAGGGAGTTGTTTGGTACGTGGATAATGTGGAAATTTTAAAATTAGATTTTTATATTATATATAATTGATAATTAAATACAATATAAATTATATTTAATTATGAAATATCACATTTTGTTCCATTCAATTTGAAATTTTATTTTATCTCATTTTCAGATGAAATAAATTAGTCAACATATTACTTCATTTGTTCCTTTTTTGTTGTCATTTTTTTGTTTTTAAAGTTAATTTGACTAATTTTCAATATTAAATTAGATTATATTAAGTTGAGATTTTACAATAAAAATTTAGATTTTCAAAATTCGTAAGTATTATAAATTGTAATTTTTCCATATATAATATGATGAAAAAAGACATTTAAAAATGTTAATCAAAATTTATATTGTATGAGTCTAAAAAAGGAAATAATGACAAATAAAAAAAAGAAAAAATAATAATTTAGAATTATAGTTCAAGAATAATTAGTCTTTGTACTAGACGACCCCTAATGTTTTTTTTTTAAATTTCCCATCTCGTGTTGTTTGGAGCATGCATTAGAACCTTGACTAAATTCAAATTGCGCACGCAAAGCCCATTCGAAGATGGCTCTCCCAACCGAATTTTCTCCATAAAGAGGGGTTCGAATCTGAAACCTTTGATTAAAGATAAAACAATCTCACTACTATACCACAATCTTAAGATTAAGCACATAGACCATACAAGCACTCTAATTCCCAAACATTCATGGCGTGAGCCATAAGCATTCGCTTAATCCTAACGAATTAGTTTTGCAATACATGACTAGATAATCTTATATTTCTAAGTTTTGCTCTATTTCTTACTCTTATTCCTTATTAGTATATAAGTGGTTCACTATTTGTTTGATACAAACAAATGGAAAAATCAAACAAACATGATTAATGACATTTTGGGTGGCAATGGTATATCTTGATGTGGTCCACTCACACTATTTGAACAAGATTCAGAGAATTCTAAGACACATGGTTAAGGTGGGAAGGACTCAAGAGACAAATTCCATGCAAGAATTTCGATGTGACCGATAATATATATACTCACAACATTTTAATTTACTTATCTTATTTTTCTAAATTTGTTTTACAAATATTTCTAATTTTAACTTTTTTATAATATGTTTAATTACAAGACTAAAATAAATATTTTTATAAATTCTATATATATTTATTTTAAGACACCAAAGTATAAATTCATATCAAGTAGAAATCAGACAAATAAATTAAAACGAAACAGGAGTGCGTCAAGGATTTGAAAGGAGTATCTTACTTTTTAGGAGTCTCTTTTGGTAGAGGAAAGGAATCACAAGCTTTTCGTGTAGAAAGTTGAAGAGTAGAGAAAAATACAGTCTGCATGGACTGTGACTCTTCTGTGGGAGCAAGAGGGGGGCGCACTTTCCTACTTTTATTATGATTTCACTTCATATTCAGTGAAGTAGCTAATATTGGAGTGAATAGTACTCCTAAGGGTGTCAAATGGGGCGGGTTAGGTTGAAATTTGAGATATTAAAATGGGTTGAAGTAGAAATTGGGTTGGGTCTTGACCCGCCCAAGTTTAGTTTGGGCTCAAATGGGCTAAAAAATGGGCTGGGTCTTGATCCGCCCAATTTGATCCGATTAATCTCAATAATTTTAACATAGTGATATTTAACTTTTATAATCACAATGCGAATTTCAGCTCAAGATGGATAGATAAATCCTAAAAGATGTTAAATAGATAATAATTCATACCTTTAATATAAGAACATATCTTAGTAAAGAGTTTTAAAACGGGTTGAAATTGAAGATTGAATTGGGCTTAATTGAGGATTCTTTTAAAATGGGTTAGACTTGAATGGGTTGAGAGTGAACCCAATTCAAATTATCTTGAGTCCAACCCTTAAAATTTTGGACGATTTACCTATGTTTGGGTACATTTTTGACACCCCTAATTACTCCACTCCTCATTTGGAATTTTAGCCCAGTGATAAAAATGTACTAGATGGTTGAGGTGTTTTGAAATTGAATTGAGGATCTAATCCATTAATTTAAGGAAATATAATCCCACTAATTAGGTAATTCTACCGATTAAGACTTAAACAGATGAGAAAAAATAGAATAATGTCTTTGTTTTTGTTGGGACATATTGGTGATCTTATAGATTAATTTAAGGAAATATAATCACACTTACTTTGAACCATTAAGGCACTAAATATCATTCATGTCACTTTGGAATTCTCTTTTATGATTAATAGATTTGTAAATTTGCTTTCTTAGACACAAAAACTAGATGAGAACCTTCATCTAAAATTTGTTGTCAAAAAGAAGAAGAAAAAGAACCTTCACTAAAATAGAGACTTGCACGTCTCACTTACATTGTTCCTTAATTTTGAGTTTTAATTTGTACTATTATTATTTAACATGTATGATGACACTAGCTCCCATATCTACTTAGGTTACTTGGAGTATTATTATCAACATTATTTCTGGCACATTTCTCGGCAAGTTTGATACACGTGATCACACAACTTACCACGTGATCATACACACAATATTAAATAGTAGTCGTACTTGTGGTATAAGGGATTGTTCACACACATTTGAGCATCTCAAGACAAGAGGCCAAAAGAATCTACCAAAACTAGGAAATAATATAACACTAAAATTAATAATTAGTCACATAAAATGGATTTAGGATGCTAATTTGATTGATGATTGAGATTAATGTATGTACAATCCAGAATTGATTAAAGAATGCATGCCATTTGTCTCAGTGTTTTGCTCTGACTTTCACAATATCTATGTCATTAGTGTATTTAAATATTGCTCTAATCAATGATTGATTAGGTAATATCCAGAGTAATTAGTGGATGTGATGATAAGAACGACTGAAAATGTTCAGACATGTCCTCTAAAGTATGTAGGTGTTTCCATTAAATTGATAACCTCAAGAAGAGTAGGGTAAAATAGTACTATTCAAATTATTTTTCCTCTTGTTTTTATATGCTCTTTAAAAAATATTAATTAGGAGTTTTCACCATTTTACCCTTCTTTGATATTTAAATAATCATAATAATTACTCTTTGGGTTGAATATTAGTTGTTCACTTTCTCCTTTACATTTACACGTCCTTAAGAAGGGTAGCTTTACTAGTTTGCCCTTTAAGAAACTTTTTATAACTTTACAAACTTGCAAGTTTATACTTTCAAAAACAAATTAATTAATTGCAAGTGTAAATGAGAAAAAACAAGTTAATTATATATTTTGATTTTATTTATTGACATGAGACAATTATTTATAGTAGGATGGATAACTATATATGGGACGGAGGGAGTACGTAATGGAAAACAACTGAATTTTTTTCCTAAAATGATAAATAAGTTGATATAACTATATTCAAATATCAAGACAAATAATTTGAGACGGAGGAAGTAATATATAAAATTGTTTTTTAGACATATATAGCAAGATCAAGTGTTTAACTACGCGACTAATTTCCATTTAGAAAAATGGAATGCATGACTAAAGAAAATCAATACCAATGTTTTTTCTTTAAACTTAGCAATAATTAATCAACATAAAATAAGCAATTATGGTAAAACTTCATCATTTTGCTTACACACTGAATTATTAGGGTAATTGGGTGGAAAATGCTTGCAATGACTCTGTCCCAACCATCCCAACTACTTCTCCAAACGGTCTAAATCTATTATGACTTCTTTATCCACAAGCAAATGTAAATGACACCTTGAGAGGATTAATAATTAATTATATATATATATTGTTCAAATTTAGTTAGTGTTTTAGATGAAATGTAAATTGAAGTGTGTCCTTTTTCTCTCTAAGTTAATATATATTTTTTCTTGATTGTTTCGTCTAATCCCACTCCATATTTCATTTCTTTATTTTTGCAGTTTGTTAATTAAAAATCAATCAGCCAACTCCAATTTATTTACGATTTATAATTTTTTGGCCAAACTATTAATTTTGATTTATTTTAAAGTTTTTTTTTTCTTTATAAAAAAGTGATTTATGTTCGACTAATTAATTTTAAAAATACTTTACTGCAGTAATTAGTGTTTTTGATAAAAAAAAATTTACTCAAAAGCATTTTTAATTATTTTTTACTGGAGACACACTTATTTTTTTTCAAAAGCTTAGTCAAACACCTTATTTATATTAAAATAAACAATTTTGGCCTCCCAAATCATAAAACATATTTTGATTTACTTAGTTTAGATATTTTAAAATCAAAATAGCTTTTAAAGCACTTTTATAAGATATATATATAAAAAAATACTTCTAACCGCTTATTTTGAATCCTTAATAACAAAAATAAGTTAAATTAATTAAAAACTAACCACCTCTTGGGTGTTTTTATTTTTTTAAAAAAATAAAAATGAATAAATAAAACCAATGCAACTAGTGCTTAAAAATTGCTGTTTACTATTCGTGACGCCCTCTGCGGTTACGCCTTAAATTAAATATTTTTGGTAATAGAAATTAATATAAGTTCAAAAGGATGATAATTATAGTTTATTCTCCACATTGTTGTTATCGCAATGATATTGACATCTCAAATTCAAAAACCACTAGATGCCATACTACGTGCATTTCAATTTCAAATATTCAACTTTCGAAACATTTCGTACATAACATTTTTGAATATTTATATTTTTCCTGTACTTATGAATGCTTGTCTCTTTGTTGGGTTTAATCAATTAATAAATTCAGTGATGAGACTGTTTTATCTTTACTTAGAGGTTTCATGTTCGAGTCTTAAATATAATTATTTTTTTGAAGTGTTTCGAAATTATCAAGGTTCTAATGTGGGCTCCATAAAATGGATGGAGAAAAAAAAGTCGAAAGAATAGTCTACTAGACTTTTCATTTTGTTCTGTCTTGGTTTAATTAAAGCGACTTTACTTCACTACCTGTTGCAAATGGCTCAATCATTTCAAGACTAAATTGGACTAGGGATACAAAAAAATAAAAAATAAAATTGTTGCCAAGTTTTGATTTTGGGACCAATCTTTGATATTTGTTGATCTAATTGGCTGGGTTAATATTTGGGTGGAATCTAGCTAGTAACTGCCATTTTGTTACAAATCAACCTAGTGCTTAGTTAGATAATTGTTAAATCAGAAAAGAGCCAAAAATGTTTTTGAATTATCGCAAAAGATCTAAATATATTCCTTATTTATCTATTTTGCTAAAAATTTAGATAGCTATATTTTTGCTCACTTATACCTTTTGACTAATGGTCAACACTACACTGGATTAATTTATTTTTTAAGAAAATTCCACGCGTCATTTTATCATTCTCCAATTTTAAACTTGATCCCAATAAAAAAAATTCACTCATCCGATTTTACCCGACCGGCCGACTCAAATCGCAACTCGCCTCGAAACACATTAATTACTATTAAAGAGGTAGAAAAAAACCTAACCTACCTCATCGACAAATATTACTAATTTTTTTAAAAACATAATCAACTTTTTTAATACCAAAATATCGAAAAAATACAAACGAACTTTCGAAGATATGTGGTTACGTAAAAGCTAATAATTGTTGGGAAACATATTGAGGGAAAGATGCGTCCTTTCCTATCCGTAAACTTTAAAGACTGCCATATTCTGGACAAAGGAAGGAATCACAATCACTACTCTGCAAAACTTATTGACCCACAATCACTCTCTTCCAAGACATGAGCATGCACTTTTTTTTTTAGCCTTTTTGTTAACCTGTCTACAACATTATGGTGTGTTTCGATATTTTTTTTTAATTCATATTTGATTGGTTATTTTTTTAAAAAAATTGCCTAATTGGAAAAGGGAATATGAATTTTTTGCTAGTGTCATTCCAATTTCACAGTCTCTTGTCCAACATAAGGCCCTAACCATCAAAATTCCATTACAAGTGAAGTTTGGGAGGATGATGTGCACAAAAACTTTAGCTTAACTTGTGATTCGATTTTTTTATTTTTTTTACTAAATGGTATGCACCCCGTAGGGTTTTATTTTTCTTATTTAAAAAAGTCTTTAGTAGGCCAAATTTTTCGACTAGGGGCAATTATTTTGTACACGAAACAATCATTTGGGCAGAGGATATTCTTTCAAGTCTCCCTTTATGTATTCAATTAGCTAACATCACCAAGTCCAAGACCAATTCTTCGTGCTTTTATCTTCTTCCTAACGGATATGGGCCTGAGATCTAGGTTATTTTGGGCTAGCTTACAATTGGGTTTAGCTGTAATTTTTTGGTAAACTTTCGCAAATAACCACTATAATAAATTTAATTATGTTTTATAACTATAGTTTGCATATTTAGGACTGTTGCGACAGTTTAAGCTGCCTCACTTGTATAATTCGCAGATTTATATAATTCGTTAGTTTGTATAATTTGCGGGTGAGTATGTATAGTTCGCGGGTATCTTTACATAATTAAACTATTTTTGTATATACTTGAAGTAACGAATTTATACAAACACAAACTCCGAACTTTAAATAGTTATACAAAGTATGTTATACAAAATTATATTGTACAAAAGTTATACAAATTATGTTATACAAATTATGAATTATACAAATGTATGAATTATACAAAACTAAAAAACTGAGCTGCGTAATTATAGCTAAAAATAGGCCGTGAATTGTAATTAAGACAACTATAGCTATATTAACTAATTAACTAGTATATGTTTGCTTATCCGCGTAGTTTTTCTACTACATGTAGTAATGTGATGAATGAAGGCGTTGCAGAAAAATGATCAACTAATTTATTGAGCTATTTCAACTCTTTGGAATTACTAGTACTAATTGATCGATATGTCATTTACATTTGCTCTAATGTTGCTTATACATTGAGCTATATAAATGTGTATGATATAGTTCAAAGAGGCTTTCTCTTCAGACTTCAATGTGTCGAATTGAATTCATTACGGGCCACAGTCTTACATAGAAGAAACAATTTAATCAGCCCATAAAAAGCAAGTACAAAGGTTAATTTTATTGATAATCACGATCACCTACTACTAAACAGCAAAAGTGGACAATAATTCCATTAATTCATGAAATCAATTCCACAACATTAATCAACTCTTTGAGTTCTAAGACTCTTCTATTACAAAAATTTATTGCAAGTAATTGAAATGAGTTTCACACATGACACAACCAAACAATAACTTTTAAATGCCTTTCAGGCTTTTATGTTAAAAGAAAAAAGTGATGAGAAGTTAGCTAGATCATGCATGCAAAGATTAGTTGCCTTTTGGAGGATAATCCCAACATCCCCATCCCCAACAATTGCCTCCTCCTCCTCCTCCACCACC
>JAJOOO010001298.1:0-35779 GCA_029582685.1 Solanum piurae | reverse complement strand
TAGTTCCTTGGATCTTGACCTCTCATTTTACCCCTAGCTTAGACTACTAGATTTCCGAGGTGTTACAAGGAGTTGGGACACTTTCTAAAGACTTTCTCAGCCATCACAGAATCACCAATATGAGTAGAGACAAGAAAAAGATCTAACAACACATCAGGAAGAACATCAAATCTCATAGCCACATATGGCGTCACAAAAGACAAGGTACCACCGGGATCAAGTAAATCATAAACATCAAGTTGAAATAATTTCAACATACCGGTAACCACATCGGGAGAACCCTCTTGTTCACCACGAGTCTGAAGTGCATAGAACCTATTTTGTTTGGGAGCACTAGTACCTGACCCACTTGGACCCGATGAAGGATAGGGTTGAGCCCTACAACGACTATCTCCCTCATTCTTAGCAACTAAAAGACAATTCCTTATCTTGTGGTCCATCTTACCATAACCAAAACAAGCATTGGAACCCGCTAGACATTTACCTTCATGATTTCTTCCATACATAGCAAATTTTGGCAATAAAGACCCACTACCATTTCCACCTTGAGGCTTAGGGTTAGACACCCTCTCCTTGTTGAACTTAGGAGCATTATAGGAACCTTGACCGTAAAACCATTGTCAATATCTAGGACGACCACGCCCATCAGACCTAGCATCAGAGTAATTACCATCACTGCTTTTAGACCACTTGTTCTCCCTAGACCTCTATTTAAGTTTCTCCTCTTTAATCTGTTGGGCATGAATCATAAGATGAGCAATATCTATATCATTAAAAAGAATAGGCGTACGACATTCTTTCACTACAAATTCGGACACACACGAAACGAACTTGCTCATTCTTTCCCTAGAGTCGACTACTACAGAAGGAGCATATTTCGACAACTGAGTGAACCTCAAAGCATATTCCTTGACACTCATGTTCCCTTGTAAAAGATTAATAAACTCAAGCATATTTGCCTCCCTCATCTGAAGAGGAAAGAACCTATCGAAAAAACCGGACTTAAGGCATTCCCATTCAAGGGGACCCGTATCTACCAGTCTTGCTTCCCTCCATTGGTTAAGACAAATTTGGGCAACCCCCTTAAGTTGATAAGCTGCCAATTCTACCTTTTTCTCCATAGTAACTCCCATAATAGTCAAGATTTTGCAAACCTCATCATGAACTCTTGAGGATCTTCCTCAACCTTAGAACCATAGAATTCCAGAGGATTTATCCTAGTGAAGTTCCTCACTCTAGATGCCGTCGTACCCACATTTGGGTTAACGGGAATCACAACCTCCCTATTGGCTTATGCCGTCACGGCTTGACCCACCACTTGAAAAGCAGTCCTAAACTCTGCATTAGTCACTTGCTCGGCCAAAGGGTCAACCGAAGCATGAGGAGGAGCTCTTTGACCAACTTCTTCTCCCTCAGTCCTTCTAGCAAAATCTCTTCGAGTAGTCATATCTTGTAGACCATCGGATAAGGATTAGGAGAAAGACCTTATAGAGTTAAATTCTATCGCACGACTTAGAGTGAAGAAAGAAGTGAAGTTTCCGAAGCATCTTGTTGCCTTTAATTCATAAAGGTGACACACTTCACACTCATGAACAAGACTCTGCTAAACGTGGTTTTGAGACATCCTACAACCATTCTAAATGTTGTGCTCTGATTACCAAGTTTGTCACGACCCAGGGGTACCCTTGTCACGACCCAGGGTTACCCCTAGATGTAACAAGGTGTACTCAACCCCGAAGGGGTCTCATACAATCCCCAAAGCATATTATAACATAAGATCATAGAAATGAGCAGAAATTTAAAACATTTTTCATAACATCAATGTTTTATAAAACGATGTGAAAGTCTTTAACCTTGTCTCAAACCATCTAATACATGAAAGTCTTAGGGACACAGCCCATACAAAAGTCTAAACATAAAGAAAGACATAAAAGAACATAGTGGTCAAATCATTGATGCTATGAGGACTCACCAAATCTTCACTTCTTACCCTACTATGAACCTAGCCACGTGGATGGAAGTTGTTATCGTCAGACCCTACATTTAATAAGAATGTAGGCAAGAGTATGTGTTAGTACAATAAATACTAAATATGATGGCTAGTATAAATCATCAAAAAGAGCATAACATAAGTGTTAGTCAACATAAAACATATACATAATCATAAGAGATAAACTATAAGCATAAGAGATTACAACATAGTCATAGGCATAATCAATGCATCTATATCAACATAAGTCATGAGCCTGGTTAATAAACTTAAATCATCATGACATAAACGAATACTTCATAAGTAACCTTAAGGCATACTTGTGCAGTGCATGAATAAGACCCCATAAATTTCACCCATGCTAAGTAAACCATTTTAGGCTATCATACATATTAATTATCCTTTAATCTCATTCTTAGCTAGACAAGAGAAATCACCTCTAGTGATACATGTCATGGAAGGCCTTTCAAGCTACAATCCACACTAGACATTCTCATATTTCATAGTTCTCATTATTCTTGCTTACTTTCAAGACATGGGGATTCACCTCTCTAAGTCTATTATAAAGGCTAGTGGGTATTCACCTCTTGCCTAACATGTATAGTCATAGGTATTCGCCTCTATGACCATTTTAGGGAATCATTGGTATTCGCCTCCATGCCCCTTCATGATATGGTATAGGTATTTGCCTTCACATCATTTAATAAGGATCATATGTATTCGCCTCCATGTCCAACATAATATGATATAGATATTCGCCTCCATTTCAAACATAATATGATTTAGATATTCACCTCAACATCATTTAATACAGATCATAGGTATTTGCCTCCATGATCAACATAAAGGCTAATGGGTAATCACCTCTTGCCTTACCTTAGGAGTCATATATATATCAAGGGTAGTCACATCACACTCCTCATCACATGACATGGGTAATCACCTCTTGTTTATCTTTTTTTTTTTACTAACTTAGGAATATGCGAGCTCACCTCACATCCTTCTCATATAAAGGTCTTGGGGAATCACCTCTAGAATCATGTCATCATATAGTCCTTTGACTTAGATTTATTTTAGGTGAGCAAGCCTTTAAACCTAAAATCATTCTATGTGAGAAAACCTTTCACATCATATCATATTTATGCATAGGTGTGTATATGAGAATATCCTTTCAACAACAATATCGTAATCATAAGAACTTCACTCTCAAAGTGTCATAAAAGCATTTATATAGATTTCATAAAACATGCATACTCTCACACTTTACCTCCTTGAGGTTCACAACTTACTTTCAGTCAACACATCTAGAATTCAAGTATTAAACATGGATATTATCATAACTCAAGTGATTCTATCACTTCATACATTCCAACATTCATAAGGCATACTAGGTCGGTAAAGTTCTTCCACAACAATTTTATCTATAGTCTTCCATTCTCATGCAAGCTTCACTCTCAAAGCCATATCATTCATAATTCAACACCTTAGATTTACTCTCAAAGCCCTAGGAATCAACATTCATGACTACAGGCCTTACTCTCAACGCAATAATTCTCATGATCATCATATATGCCTAATTCTCAACATATTCTAACTACATGCTTCATTTTTAAACAATTCTAATCATATATCATCATATCGACTCAATATCCACACTACTAATCATGATTTATCATATAAGACTTAATCTAATCAATTCATGTCTATAAGATTTACTCTTAAGCAATTCATGTCTAGGTGGTCTAATCCCAAGATATTTATAAAGTAATTCATCAATCTTAGAATATCACATCTAAGCCCTCAATTTTCCCTTTCATGGTATAAAACCAAACTATATCAATTTCACCTTAGAATCTTGGGTTAATCAAGAATACATGTATAATCTTACTAAAAGCATGCAATTCAATCATAAACAATCATAAACAATAATGATCCACTCTAATGTATTATAACCCATAACATTAGAAGAAACCCTAAATTGACTTGGGGAATTCTTCTTCTAAATTGGGGAAAACATGGGGGATTCATAGATGAATGAAATCCATGAATGAATAATCCATCATACCTTGATTGCAAAGCCTACCAAGCTTGAAACAATGGAGTCTTGACTTGACCTAGCTTGACCCTCTTCTTCTTCTAGAGAGAGGATTCTTGAGAGGGAATTGGGTCTATTTTTGGTGAGTTGAGTTAAATGACTTAGTTTAGCAGTCTAAAGTCTTTATATAAGTGGTCTAAACTAGGGTAAAATGACACCACTTAATCATTAATCAAAACTAGAAACCCCAAAGTGCCCCTCAACTTAACCACTTAAACTGCCCCAACCCACGAGACCCCAACCACGGGGCGTGGTTGGACCCACGGCCCGTACTGGTTGGGCATGGTTTGGTTCTAGGGGTTGGCAAGGCGAGATTGGGACCTACAATCCCATCCATGAGGCGTGGACCCATCCACGAGGCGTGGGTCCTGCCCGTGGACACTGCCTTAGGCTGATTTAAGGAGGAGCTTACCCATGCTGCCCACCTACGGGGCGTGGGTGACCTCGTGGGTGGCACTTGGAACTCCCAACTCATGCTAAACTTCCTACTCAAGGCTACGAGGTGTTACAACCCCCAAGATGTAACATGGCATACAAGTCCCCGAGAGGCCTCATATAAGCAACTTATCTTTCATAGTCAAGATAATAGAAATTCGTTAAGAATTAAAACAATTTCAACAATATCAAAGTTTTACAAAATGAAGCGGAAGTCTCATACAACTTGTCTCAAAAACCATCTAGTACAATAGAATTTTGGGACACAACCCATACAACAATGTTCAAAAAAATCAAATAAAAGAACACAAGAGAAATGGTGGCCAAATCCTCCAATGCTATTAGGACTCACCAATCTCCAACCTTGCCTCTACTATGGATCCTAGCCACGGGGATGAGAGTCAGTAATGCCGGACCCTACATTTGGATAATAAATGTAGGTAAGAGTATGTGTTAGTCCAAGAATGTAATAAATATGATAACTTGAATAAACATCAACATAAGCATAAGAGTTTGGCAATATTTGTCATAAGCATAATCAATTCACATAATAGATCATTTCAACATAAAAGGAATACTTCTTGAAGAAACCTCAAAGCATACTTAGCCAAGACATGGGTAATCCTCCACTAGTCTTACTAATCATGGATGGCAATCTCAAGCAACAAACCAAGCTCATCACCAATCATAACATATTTAGCTTATCTTTTCTAGACATGAGGTATCGCCTCTTGCCTTCCTATAAAGGCTCATGGGTAGTCGCCTCTTGCCTTATATAAGTGATCATGTGTACTCTCCTCCATGTCCAACTTATGGGATCATGGGTACTCGCCTCCATGCCCAACATCACATGACATGGGTACTCGCCTCCATGTCCAATCATCATACTAGGACCGAGGGGAATCACCTTTAGTTCAATCATGAGGGAATAAGGGTAGTCGCTTCATATCTTTCTTATTTAGAGGTCAAGGGTAATCACCTCTAGCCTCATCATTTTGTTAGGTTTTTAGCGTAGATTCATTTTAGAAGAGCAATCATTTCAACCAAGAATCATTCAATGTGAGAAAGTCATTCAGATTCATACTTAAGCCATTCATGTGGGAACTATCCCTTCCACAACAATTACATCAATAATCAACAGTTCATAACATAAGCTTTACTCTCAAAGTAATACTACCATTATCATATATGCTTCAATCTCAAAGCAATTCTAATCATAAATCATCATATAGGTTTCAATCTCAAAGCACTTCTAATGTATCTAATCACTACTATGAGAATACATCTACACCCACAAATTCTCCTTTCATGGATCAAACCCATTTATATCAAATTCATCTTAGAAACATGGGTTAAGCATGGGTACATGTAAATTCATCCTAAAAAAACATGTATTCCACTCGATTCATGCATAATCAATCATTACCCAATCAATTGGATCAATATCTATCAATATCCATCAATAAAAGAAATTCGGTAAGAATTAAAACATTTTCAACAATATCAAAGCTTCATAAAATGAAGCGGAAGTCTCATAAAACATGTCTCAAAAACCATCTAGTACAATACAATCTTGGGATACAGCCCATACAACAATGTTCAAAACATAAAATAAAAGAACATAAGAGAAATGGTGGGCAAATCCTCGAATGCTACGAGGACTCACCAATCTTCAATGTTGCCTCTACTATGGATCCTGGCCACGAAGATGAGAGTGGGGAACGCAGACCCTACATTTAAATAAGAAATGTAGGCAGAAGTATGTGTTATTACAAGAATGTACTAAATATGATAACTTGCATAAATATCAACATAAGCAAAAGAGTTAGAAAATATAAGTCATAAGCATAATCAATGCACATACTAGATCATTTCAACATAAAAGGAATATTTCTTGAAGAAACCTCAAAGCAAACTTAGCCAAAACATGGGTAATCCTCAACTAGTCTTACTCATTATGGATGGCAATCTCAAACATCAATCCAAGCTCATCACCGATCATAACATATTTAGATTATCTTTTATAGACATGGGGTATCACCTCTTACCTTCCTATAAAGGCTCATGGGTAGTCGCCTCTTGCCTTACATAAGGGATCATGGGTACTGGCCTCTATGTACAACTTATGGTATCATGGGTACTCTTCTCCATGCCCAACTTCACATGACACGGGTACTCGCTTCCATATCATTATATAAGGATCATGGGTACTCACCTCCATGTCAAATCATCATACTAGGAATGACAGGAGTTTCCTCTGGTTCAATTATGAAGGAATAAGGGTAGTCACCTCTTATCCTTCTCATTAGAGGTCAAGGGTAATCCCTCTAGCCTCGTCATTTTCTTAGTCTTTTAGTTAGATTCATTTTAGGTGAGAAATCCTTTCAACCTAGAACCATTCAATATGAGAAATCCTTTCACATTCATACTTAAGCAATTCATGTGGGAACTATCCTTTCCACAACAATTACATCAATAATCAACAATTCATAATATAAGCTTTACTCTCAAAGCAATACTATCATCATCATATATGCTTCAATCTCAAAGCAATTCTAATCATAAATCATCATATAGGCTTCAATCTCAAAGAACTTCTAATGTATCTAATCACTCCTATGAGAATACATCTACACCCACAAATTCTCCTTTCATGGATCAAACCCATTTATATCAAATTCATCTTAGAAACATGGGTTAAGCATGGGTACATGTAAATTCATCCTAAAAACATGTATTCCGCTCAATTCATGCATAATCAATCATTACCCAATCAATTGGATCAAAATCCATCAATACCCAAAATTTAGAAGAAAACCCTAACGAAAATTGGGGAATTCTACCTTTTAAATTGTGGATTCTTAAGGGCTCCATGAATGAAAGGATTCCATGGACGAATAAAGCTATCATACCTTGTTGTCAAGCCCAAAAGCAATTGGAGAATGGAGACTTTACCTTGAGCCCTAGCGTCACCTTCTTCTTCAACTTCTAGAGAGAGAAATATTTGGAGAGGAAAAACATTTTGTTTCTCTTATAATTTTAGGAGAATGAGTTGGATAAACTGATTTGGGGGTTGGAATCACTTATATAGGGGTCTTAGTCATAGGCAAACGATGTAGTATCTATATAAAATAATTCGGAAAAGACCCAACTACCCCTAAAACTTAACTGTCGACCCTGACCCACGGCCCTGTTCGACGGACCATGGTCTGACCGACGGTCCGTCCTGGTGGTCCGTCGCTTGGAGTCAGAAAGTTTGAAATTGGGGTCTTTTACCATAGACCCTGGACCACGGACCGTGGACCCACCAACGGTCCATTGGTCAAGTCGTGGTTCCTGCCCTGGAGAACTTTTTGGGTGGCCAATCCACAAACCCACCTACGGTCCATGGTCTAACCCATGGGCCGTGGTTGACCTTCGTGGATGGCACCTGGAAGTTCTGAAAAATGGCCACTTCGCTCTTGCTCGAATCTGAGGTGTTACATTTGACCTCTTTGTCCCATCACCTATAACCTTCATGAAGCATTGGTCCATTTAAATAGTCAACTTAGGCCAAAAGCCTAAGTGGGGGGTGTGGTGAAAAAGAAGGAAAGATATATAAGAAGTTTGTGAAAAAATTTCCTTGATGGATTGTGTTTAAAAAGATGGAACCCCTCCAGATAAAAAAAAGAAAAGGCAGAAAAGCAAAAGAAGAAAAAGTAGAAAAAGAAAGAGAATATTGCAATAAAACTTGTGCAATGGACAAAAGAAATGGGGTATCCAATTAATCATGCTTAAAAGGACCTAGAGTGGAAAGTGAAAGAGAAGGAGAAAAAATGATATGCAGGCCATGCTTTATTAAGGTATAAGTCAGTAAGCAAACATGATCATACCTTTACCTTCAGCCCCGTTACAAGACTTGAAAGACCTTTGTGATCTTGATTGAGCTTAATGTCATATTGATTGGAAAATACTGGCAAGCCTAGGGGTAGAATCGTGCATGTGTTTATCTTTGAGAGTGTGAGAGTTGCATTTGATTCCTTAATTATGAAATTTTGATGTGCTTTTTGTGAGCATGGAATCATTCTTGATGTGAGGGCATTCAAATAGTTTTGTTGAGCTTGAATTTGCATTTGAAGCAAGCATTGTGAGCTTGAGTACTATTAGATGATGGCTAGGCACAGTTTGAAACTTTTAGTGCACAATTGAACATTACATGGGTAGATTGAACATCTTGTGCATTCATGTTGAGTCTTGAGTAGCACTATTTGTAGACATCTCTGTTGAACTGATTGATCTTGTGATTTACTTGACGATAAGCAAAAGTTTAAGTTGGGGTGTTTATGAGTCGGGGATTTCGACTCATTTGGGGCTTAATATCTAGAGTTTTAGTGTACTCAATGACTATTTTATGCTCTAAACTGATGTTTAAATGCTAATTTGTAGGAATGAAGACAAAAGATCAAGGCAAGGACATTACCGGGCAAAAAGGAGCGAAAAAGTTGAAGAAAAGAAAGACGGATGATCGCCAAAGCCACTCGCGACTTGCTGAGTGGCTCTTCAGCTCGCCAAAAGTTCCAGCAGGACAGCCCTTTGACAAAAACAACTCGGCAATTGAAATGGTGAATGGGCGAACCGCCGACTGGATCTGCGAGGGAAATTTTGATCGCCTAAAGTCACAAAGAGATAGTGTGGAAAATCCAAGCCAAGAAAGCGATGGAAGGAACACTCCGTGCATCACCGATCTAGTCGGCTATGTCCAACTTATTTCGCCAACTGGTCCTGAAACTGAAAAATCTGGAAGAGTATAAATGCGATTTTAAAATGAGAATTGAGGAGTTCTGAAGTTTTTGGGTGATAGTTTTGGGTTTTTAAGTGTTCCTACATTAGGTTTTTTATCCCTAACACTGTTCATTAAGTTTGTAAGTAGATTTTTAGGGTTTAATTGTTTTCGAAGTTAATTCAAGCACTTGGAAGACCTTTAGATTGTTACCCAAGCTAATGGAAAACTTAGTTGGTAACTATGTCTTGCTCGTCACTATGTGTAACTAAGACCCCCATTCTTGGGGGTGTGATTATGTGATTAAATTCTTAAATTAGCTTATGAGTGTTAGTATTTATTGATTTAATTGTTGATTTGAAGTGGGTTCAATTAGTAGTTGAGTTTTAATTGATGAATTGTAGTTGCAAATGCAATTCTAGCATAGTATTCTAAGCTTGCTTGAGAAACAGATTTTAGATTTAAACCTATTAATTAATGATTGTAGTGATTGGGTTATTGTGGACTTAGCTTGAGAAAGTGGTTCTAAATTCAATCCTACCAATCGAGGTTGAAAGAGTAGATTAATTGAGGTATTGGGTTGTTTATCTTGGTTATGCTTGTCGAGGTTCGAGAGAACTCGCTTGATTCGTGATAGTTGATTGAGAAATGGATATTGCACCTAAAACCTAGCCTACCCACTAAGATTCAACGACTTTTATTAAATATTAATCACCCATATAGAGAAATTGGTGTTCAATTGATCACATCCCCAATAATCCCTCTCTACTTGATCACCCTGTGTATTCGTAGTTGTTAATTAATCACTCTAATCCCCCCAATTGACATTAATTTTCAAACCCCTGCCATTTAATTTAATTTTTTCGAAAATGTCTACTTCTACAATTGATTAGAATATTCCTTTCACTTCGTAATTGAATTTTTTACCGTATCACTCCTTATGGAATCGACTCAAACTCTTCCTTGAGTTTACACTTGATTGCGACCGCCTACACTTAGAATTAAATGAATTTTAGTTGAGCGTTATCAACCACCTATATGGAGTTCCTTATGAGATCTACACTGATCACATGACTCTTTAGTATATTATGAGCTAGAGGAGCCTTAATCCAAGGTAGAATTAATGGATTGAACTCCTGAAGGACTATGACCTCTGCTGTTTATGTCATTCGGGCAAGGCAAATATGATGGCAGACTGCTTAGACTGGAAGGTGATGTGAGGCTAAAATTATATATATTTAATCACTATTTGCCTCATAATTAATCTTTTAATTATTCTTTTTGAGCATGAATTTTATAAATTGCACTAAATTGTGTATTTTATTTGTAGGATTAAATTGGTGGAAATATGAAGAAATTTGGAGATAAAATGAATTAAAGATGAAAGGTTGAAAAAGAAAATCAAGCAGCCAGTTTAATGGATTAAATTTAATAAAATAATATATTTGTCTATATGAGGAAAAAGTCTGCGAACAATTTGCAATTGAAATTGCGTACTACTGCTGCCACATGTCAGCAGCTGGAGGGCTCATATTATTATGAATGGCGGCGAGCAACGTGAAATTCCAGAAATACGCGTACAGTGGAAAACCCAATTTAATTGGGTTTTGTTTTTCTAATTTAATTTGGACTCAATTATTTTATTTAGGGTTTCTATATCTATAAATAGGGCATGAAAAGTTATTCTTGAGGGAGCGAAGAACCAAGAAACAATACACAATATAAATTTTCTTCTAACTTAGGAACTTTGGAAGTGCCGCCGTGGAGGCAGGAGAATTGTGGTTTATACTTTCTTCTCTTTTATTATTTATTTGTATTCGTGGTTAATAAAAGATAGTTTAGCTATTGTTCTTAAATTTTTATGACTAACACAAGCATATTTATTTTAGTAAATTTTGATTGTGTTTTTAAGATAATGAGTAGCTAAATTTCATAACTAGGGTTGTGGGAACCATAAGCGATTAACAAAGTATGAATAATAACCAAGTAATTTTGAATAGTGTTGAAGCATGCATTGATAATTCTTTCATCTAGAAGTCTTTTTAACGGTGCACAACGTTAGAAATCGCCTAGTCGCTACTTGCCGAACCAAAGAGGTAGTTAATAAGAAAAGAATTATCAACATAGATTTAGTGTGATACTATCTAATAGTCTAATGTCGATTGGTGCGAGTATGAAAACTAAGTCATACATCGATGTGATGTCTAATATGAGGTAAAGGTAAGGGTTAGTAAATTATACACACGTAGCCGGACCAAGGTGCGGGATGAAATTCTCTATTTGCCGGACCAAATATTTAGGGATACATAACTTACCACTTTGCATGTGATACACTAGGATAGGATTACTATTATTAGAATTATCGCGATATGAGCTTATGGGGAATACATTCCTAGTTATTTCTAATAATCTGAATATAAATAAATACTTAGTTCAAAGCTATTTTTTTTTTAATTTCAATTAAAATCCCCCCATTTTTATATAACGACTATCGAGTTAAATATTTGTTATTGACAATATTCTTCCATATTCTCTATGGGATCGACCCCGACTCATAGTTGGGTAAATATATTGCATACGATCGTTTATATTTCTTTTCAAGAAGTATATTTGGACGTTATCAAGAATGGCGCCGCTGCCGGAGATGTGGCTTAGAAATTGTCTAGTATTTATTTTGACTTGTAGTCCTCTTTTGTTTCTTAGGATTAGTTTTAAATTTGTTTTTTTATTATCATATTTCTTTTACTCTTCTTAAGATGTCATCTGAAAAAGTATGTAGTGATAAATGTTCTTGCAATTCTTGCACTTCTGATATTATGGATTCTTATAGGTTAATTTTTTCTCAACAAGATAAGTTGTATGGGGACATGGAAGATTTGTTAATATTTTGCTATAAATCAATATGTAAGCGCAGTTGTGAATATAAATTTAAATTTGATCTCTATTATTTAGATTGTGAGTTGAGTGCAAAGATTAAATCATATGACACCCAACAATTTAATAATAATAGGTGTGAGGAACAAAAATACTTATAAGTCAACTTGAAGAGCTAAAAGTTGAGGGCCAATTGCTTGATCATACTGTTATTTATGTTGTCACTGTTGAGAAGAGTGCACTAGAGTTATGTAATGAAGTAGATAATATTATTTTTAAAAACTCTAGTATGTGTAAATATGAGGGTGTAAAAAATAATACAATTCATAAGTTAGGGGCATTGGACCTCATTCCAATCATTTTTCTAGATTATGTTTAGATAATGAGAAATTAATCGAGTCATCTGAGCCTATAGAAGAGTGTATGGTGGAGGAACAATGTGTCTATATTCTTGAATTTATTGTTCCAACATTGGAGAATTACATTCCTCACTTAGGATAAAAGAAGTGCATAATGTGATATCTATTGCTTGGGACCTTTATTTTTATACCACCACCCCTTGAGCGTAATAGAAAAATTGATGTGAAATTAGGGGTGTAATTCATATCTTCAAAGTGGAAGGAAAAATAGTAAAATTGATGGTGTCGTGCCGCGATATTAAATTAAGCGCTTATTGGGAGGCAACCAAATTAGTAGTGTAACTTCTTATTTTATTTTATTTTTATTTTATTAGTATCACTTTTTTTTCTTTCCTTATTTTTGCAGATTAGGGGAAGTCTGAGTACCCACAAAAAATTTCAAAAAAAAAGTGGAAAAAAAAATTAAAGCAAAGGAGCATGTTTGAGCTTAAGTGTGGGACGACGACCCTTGATGAAAATTAATAGAACATGCTACTAGCTAGGACTAAAGGCCTCAGGGAGTTTTCCTAACTCTTGTTTTAAGTTTTATTTAATGCTTTGGGGACATATCATCTTTTTAAGTGTGGGGTGGAGGAATAAATTCCTAGTTTTTACCATTTTATTGAGTCTTTTTTTTTTTAGGATGGGTTCCTTGGCTTTTGTTTTCGTTTCTTTTCCTAAGGATAGTCCCTTTGAATCGAGTGTCATTTATTTATTTATTTTTAGGAATAAATTTTATTTTTAAATTTTATTTTTTTTATATTTTTTTTATTTTGGGAGAGAAAAGAAAAGACTCTTTTGAGTTATGTGATACTTACTATTTGGGCCTAATTGTGAGCAGTACTTTCTTGTGAATGCTTGATTGCTAGTGAAATTGCAAACCTTTTGACATCTAGGTTCATGGTTGTGACTTTGTAAATAACTTATTTTATTTTGTAGTTTGTTATGATCCTGTTTCTCTTAGAAATGGAATTGATCCATCTTGATTAATACTTGTGACATGTGTGGTGAGATTTTGTTTATTCCTTGTTTTGCATTTTAGTCTAGAACTTGCCCTGCATGTAATTGAAGCAAAATAAAAAGTGTTGCTTTGTTTAGGAGATGATAATAGGCTTTCTTTGATTCGTCTAGTAAATTTTAGCCTTTTCAGATATTTTATCACTAGTTAGCCCTTTTGAGCCTGTAGCCTTTTGTTGGTAGTCATATTTTACCCTTGACTATTTTGTTGAATCCCTAGGTTTTGCACCTTGCTTCCTTGAGCATTATAGCATAGACTTATTCTAATTGTTAATTCTTAGAAAAAGGGATGGTTGAGTGAAAAGGTAATGAATGATAGCTACAAATTGCTTAAAAGCCCTCTTTGAAAGAATGTGACATGAAAAAAAAATGTGAAATAAAAAAAAAAAAAAGTTACCTTGATCATGGTCCTGGTCCTTCCAAGAACATCATGCACCTTAACGCATGTAAAATACGTAAGTTGAGGGTGGCTATATAGCTAAATAATTGTTATGAGACGTAAATAATTGTTGAAGAGAGGGCAGAAAATAAAGAGAAGAAAATAATGGGTGATGAAGTCTAAAATTGCAAAGTGCTTAAGGAAGTGTAAGTCACTATTATATAGTTTTCCTACCTGTCTCCTAGCATACATTACAACCCGTTAAAGTCCTATTTGAATCTATTCAATCATGCTTAATTAGTGGAGATGTACATAATGGGCAAGCATATGGTTCTTTGTGCATACATGTGAAATTTCATTATGAGTGTGAGAGTGTTCTTTGATGCTAAGTCCTTAATTTATATTCAATCTTTTGATTTGAGTGTGTGGACTATTTTTTCTTGTGAGGGCACTTGTTTCATGATAGATAGATGATTTTATTAACTTTCTTTGATGAGATTAGGTGAGCAAGCTTAAATTTGATAAGTTCAAAGTCCTTCCTTGATGTTAGGAGGTTACAGGTTTGTTGTTGATTTGGATGTCTTGCATGATGATTGAGAAGTCTACTTGATGTTTTGAAATTGGTATATGCCTAATTTTTTGTATTCACCAAAGTTATGACATTGCTAGTATGATTTTATTTGGGATGAGCTTTAATGTTTGCTCGAGGACGAACAAAAGTTTAAGTGTGGGGTGTTGATGTGAGGCTAAAATTATATATATTTAAGCACTATTTACCTCATATTTAATCTTTTAATTATCCTTTTTGAGCATGAATTTTATGGATTGCCCTAAATTGTGTATTTTATTTGTAGGATTAAATTGGTGGGAAAATGAAGAAATTTGGAACTAAAACGAATTAAAGATGGAAGGTTGAAGAAGGAAATCAAGCAGACAGCTTAATGGATTAAATTTAATAAAATAATATATTTGTATATATGAGGAAAAAGGATGCGAACAATTTGCAATTGAAATTGCGTACTACTGCTGCCACGTGGCAGCAACGGGAGGGCTCATATTATTATGAAAGGCGGCGAGCAACGTGAAATTCCAGAAATACGCGTACAGTGGAATTGGGTTTTGTTTTCCTAATTTAATTTGGACTCAATTATTTTATTTAGGGTTTTTATATCTATAAATAGGGCATGAAAAGTTATTATTGAGGAAGCGAAGAACCAAGAAACAATACACAATATAAATTTTCTTCTAGCTTAGAAACTTTGGAAGTGTCGCCGTGGAGGAAAGAGAATTATGATTTATTATTTCTTCTCCTTTATTATTTATTTGTATTCGTGATTAATTAAAGATAGTTTAGCTATTGTTCTTAATTTTTTATGATTAACACAAGCATATTTATTTTAATAATTTTTTATTGTGTTTTTGAGATAATGAGTAGCTGAATTTCATAACTAGGGTTGTGGGAACCATAAGCAATTAACAAAGTATGAATAATAACTAAGTAATTTTTGAATAGTGTTGAAGCATGCATTGATAATTCTTTCGTCTAGAAGTCTTTTTAACAGTGCGCAACGTTAGAACTCTCATTGTCGCTACTTGCCGGACCAAGGAGGTAGTTAATAAGAAAAGAATTATCAACATAGATTTAATGTGATACTATCTAATAGTTTAATGTCGATTGGTGCGAGGGTGAAAGCTAAGCCATACATCAATGTGATGTCTAATATGAAGTAAAGGTAAGGATTAGTAAATTATACACACGTAGCCGGATCAAGGTGCGGAGTGAAATTCTCTATTTGTCGGACCAAGGATTTAGGGATACATAACTTACCACTTTGCATATGATACACTAGGATAGGATTACTATTATTAGGATTACTGCGATATGAGCTTATGGGGAACACATTCTTAGTTATTTCTAATAATCTGAATATAAATAAATCTTAGTTCAAAGCTATTGTTTTTATTTATTTTATTTTATTTCAATTAAAATCCCCCCATTTTTATATAACGACTATCGAGTTAAATATTTGCTATTGACAATATTCTTCCATATTCTCTGTGGGATCGACCCTGACTCATAGTTGGGTAAATATATTGCATACGATCGTTTATATTTTTTTTCAAGAAGTATATTTGGATGTTATTAGAAGGTGGTGAGTATAGTTAGTCTAGATTTTCTATTTTCTATGGAGTGACCTTTGTCTTTGGACATTAAATCCTTAGCTAATAGGATGATTTAGTTATATATTTAAGATTCTAGGAATATGTTGACCTATGTGAGGGTTAAGTCTTCTTTTCTTGAGCGGATTTATTGTCGCTAGTTTGAGGATGAAACCTTGGTGGATCTTCAAGATCGAGAGTTGCAGGTTGATGTCGGTCTGGATACCTTAGATTCATATGGGGTTTTAAGATTTACTTGCCTTATTTAGGTTTTGAGAGTTGGGGACTTGGTTTAGTTGATCCTTCATGATTTAAGGTAACACTATTGGTGGAGTGGCATTAGAAAAGATAATTTAGACTATTTGTTTTGTTTCTTGTGCAGCCAGCATGTAAAGGCCGAACATTTGAGGCTTTGAGGTGAGTTTCAAAGGTTACTCATTCTAGAGTGGTAGTGGGATGGCATCACTATGGATTTCGTTTTGAATTTGTGTTTCCAACATCTAGGTCATCATCAATCGACTGACCAAGTCAACACAATTTCTCCCTATTCAGTGTTCATTCAGCACCAAGGTGGTTCATATTCATTGTGTGCTTTGTCTATTATGTTAGATCTGGGTGCCAAGTTCACTTTTACCATTTTGATGACCTTTTAGGAGGATTTTTGCACTCGCATTGACCTTAGCACAACTTTCCACTCGTAGACCAATGGGTAGTCGGAGCATAATATTGAATTTCTTGAGGATATGTTGCAGGCCTATGTTTTGGAGTTTTGGGGGTTAGTGGGACCAATTCTTTTATTTAGTAGAGTTTTCGTAACACAACAACTACAACTCTAGTATTTAGATGGCCCCATTTGAGGCCTTATATGGTAGGCATTGTCACTCTTCATTTGGTTGGCTTGAGTCTAAATGGCCTTTGTCGTGTGATACTGACTTGCTTTGGGAGACTTTGCATAGGTTGCATGTGATTCAGGATAGGCCCATGACCACACAAAGTAGACACCACTGTTATGCTGATCATAGGCATCAACCTTTGAGGTTTTCAGTTGGTGAGTTTTCCTCCGTGTTTTGCCCATGAAGGTTGTGATGAGATTTGGGAGGTGGGGCAAGCTTAGCCTAGATATATAGGTCCCTTTGAGACCATCTAGATGGTTGGTGAGGTCTTTTATGAGTTAACCCTACGTTGAGCATTTTTTAGCTATTCACCCTATTTTTTATGTTTCAATGTTGAAATAGTATATACCTGATGAGACTCATATGTTCTAGTATGACATGGTTGAGTTGGATGACTGTTTGACCTTTGTGGAGTAATAGTTGCTATTCTAGTCAAATATGTGCGACAATTGCATTTGAGATCCATTCATGTGGTGACGGTCTATTAGAGGCATCGCCTAGTTAAAGAGGCTACATGGGCGACTAAGCATGAGATGAGAGAGCAGTTTCCTGGTTTGTTTGGGCCTTTAGGAAGTTCCTGACTCGTACTTTCATGTACAAAAGTCTTTTTAGTATTGGGTATTGTAATGACCCTCTAGGTCATTTCTCTGTTTGTGCCTTCTTTTTATCACTTCATGCAATCCTATAGCTATTCCAAGTCATTTATGACTTGCTGGGGTTGATAGTTCAATCACCTGGCCATTAATTATTATTTTTTTGTGAAATTCAGTGTTTTAAAGATTTTTAAACTTGAATGGTTGATTACGATAAAATTTTTAGGAAGACGGCCTCAAATGCAATTCTGATGGTTCCACCTGCTAAAAAAAGGTCATTTTAGGCTAATGGCATAGTTCGTTCAGGTCCTGAGGCTTTTGGAGCTTTGGCTTAAGTTTCACCTTAGTCATCATTTTTGGTAAATATCTACATATATGAATTCCATCTGCGTGGTTAGCTTGAAAATGTTGAGTTTGGTCTAGAATGACCCTTTGTGGGGATCCTGAGGCTTCCAGGCTAATTTCGAGCCGCTTTGTGGATTTTGGCTTAAAACGGAGTTTAGGTGTGGGACACACCTTTTGTCTAGACAAGCTCACATGGAAGTTTCGACTGCTCCATTGAGTTTGGAATGTTGAATTTGATAGACATATCTTGTTTGCGCGCACAAGCTTTTGAACAAATTATGAGGGCCCCATCAGAGTTTTGAGTTGTTAAAAAACTAGTTGATGTGCATTAGCTGGTACAATCAATATTTTGCCTTCCCATTCGCAAAGAACCAATGAATCTAGTCACGATGTTCCCGAAGCCCGTGCTTCACTGGCGATGGGCTAGTTCCCTCCTCTCTGTGTTAATAGGTTGTTGTCGCATTCGCAGGGCCTTTGTTCCATACCCTTAGCATTTATAGGGCCTTCATCACATTTGCAAATGGTTAATTGTTGATCCTTCACTTTTTCAAGCCCCACTAACCGCATTCATGAAGTAGGATTTTGGTCTAGTTTTTATTTAAAGACCAGACTTGATCAATAAGGAATTATAATTTTCCTTTGACGATTTCTCCTATGATATATTTCAGATTTGGGTTATTTGAAGTCCACTATGTTTGGAAAGTGTGGTGCTATGTGGTTTGTTATTGGAAAGTGTCAGAGACTCTTCATTTGTGGTATTTTACTCTTTTTTGGAACTGCCTTAGCTTTTTTATTGTTCTTTAAATAGTGAATTGTAGCATGGTGTTGGTTTCTACTGCTCCGAGCCCCAAATTATGTTCTAGTTTGGAACATAAGTTTGGGGAGCTATTGTAACATCTCGTAGCCTTGAGTGTGAAGTTTAACATGATTTGGGAGTTCCAAGTGCCACCCATCCCCCATGGATGGAACCATGCCCCGTAGGTGGGCGCGTGGGTGAGCTCCCCCTTGAATCTGCCTAAGGTAGTGTCCACGGGCATGACCCACGCCTTATGGATGGGTCCATACCTCGTGGATTGTGGCGTAGGTCCCAAGCCTTAGTTGACAACGTGCAGACCCCTAATCATGCCTAACCAGTACGGGCCGTGGGTCCAACCATGCCCCGTGGTCGGGGTCTCGTGGGTGAGACAGTGAGTTGGTCTTAAGTGGTTAAGTTGAGGGGCACTTTGGGGTTTCCGGTTTTAATTAGGAATAAGTGTTGTAGTTTTACCCTAATCTAGACCACCTATATAAAGACTTTAGACCCCTAAATTAAGTCATCCAAGTCATTATTTGTAAACTCCCAAAAGAAACCCAATTCCCTCTCAAATATTCTCTCTCTAGAAAGTAAAGAAGAAGAAGAAGAAGATCAAGCTAGGTCAAGCCAAGTCTCAATTCTCCCAAGCTTTGTTGGTTTTATAATCAAGGTATGATGGTTTATTCATTTATGGATTCCTTTCATATATGAAGCCCCCATGTTTTCCCCAATTTAGAAGAAGATTTCTCCAAGTCAATCTAGGGTTTCTTCTAATGTTATGGGTTATGATCCAATAGAGTGGATTATGATTATTTATGATTGTTTATGATGGAATTGCATGTTTTTAGTATGATTATACATGTATTCTTGATTAACCTAGGATTCTAAGGTGAAATTGATATAGTTTGGTTTTATGCCATGAAAGAGGAAATTGAGGGCTTAGATGTGATCTTCTAAGATTGATGAATTACTTTATGAATGCTTGAGATTAGAGCACCTAGACATGAATTGCTTAAGAGTAAAGCTTATAGCCATAAATTGATTATATTAAGGCTTATGTGATGAATCATGATTAGTAGTGCTGAGATTCAGTCTATATGATGATATATGAGTAGAATTGTTTAAGAATGAAGCATGTGGTTTGAATTTCTTGAGAATTAGGCATATATAATGATCATAAGAAGTATTACTTTGAGAGTAGGGCTTGTAGTATGAATGTGGTTTCTAGGGTTTTGGGGGTAAAAGCTAATATGATGAACTAGGAATGCTAAGGCTTGAGTGAAACTTATATGTATGTTGATTTGTATGTGGTGTTGTTGTGGAAGGATGTTACCCACATGACCTATATTATGATTATATGAGATTATGTATGTCTTATAGAACCTATGTAAATGCCTTATGAACACTTTGAGAGTATAGTGTCTATGATTATGATATTGAATATGAGATGGAAGCTTTTACGGTAGTTGAGTTCGACTTCCAAATGGGATCCTTTTACGCTAGTGGAGTTCGGGTTCCCAAGTATATCTCATGAGATGGAGACATTTTACGCTAGTTGAGTCTAGGTTTCTAGTAACAATCTCCATATCTATAGAATTATCTTAAATGATATTAATGTTGTGTTGCTTGAAAAGTTATTCTCATGAACACATGATGAACATGATGTGAAAGGTTTTCTCACATAGAATAATTCTAGGTTTAAAGGATTTGCTCACCTAAAATGAATCAAAGCATGTATGAATTATGTTAGCTTGAAGTAGAGATATGATATCCCTTCATGAATATCTTGACTTGGTAAGACAAGACCATGCATGGTAGCTTGAGATAGTAGAACTCATGGATAGCCTTGGATTGAGAAATCGTACCCTTCCAATATAGCCTGGACTAGCATAATAGAATGTTTGCATGATAGCTTGACTTGATGAGGCCACATCATTTCATGATAGCTTGGATTGAGCAATAGTACCCTTCCTTGAGTAGCTTGGACTTGCATGAAAGTATGCCTTCCATGATAACTTGGTCTAGCATAGTAAGGTATTTTTTCTTGATAGCCTTGAATTGGTAAATAGTAACCATTCATGAGTGATGTTATGCTATGGACTAGTAGAGGTTTACTCTTTCATGACTAGTATGAATATGAGGGACAAGTCCCTAATCTAAGTAGCATGTATATGATGAAACAAGATTACTTCAAGGAAGTATTGTAAGTATGTTTTGATATGAGGTTCACTTGTATGATGTATGTTTAGCTTGGATTGTTGCTATAGTTGTCTTCCTTGATATTTTTGACTAAAGGTAACTGTTCCCTTGTCTATGAGAAATAAGCTAAGGATGACATCAAAAGGTGATGAATATGAGTAAGGGCCTAAAGTAGTTTCTTAGTATGGGTGATATTATGGGGTATTATCCATGCATTGCATAAGCATGCCTTGAGGTTACTTATGAAGTGTTTGTCTTATGTTATGTTGATCTAGATGCAATGATTATGCCTCTGACTATGTTGTTATCTCTTATGCCTATAGCCTATGCCTTATGATGATGTCTCTTATGATTTTTGTATATGTCTTATGTTGACTAATGCCTATGATATGTTTATGTTGATGATTTATGCTAGCCATAATATTTAGTACTTTATTTTACTAACACATACTCTTGCCTACATTCTTATCAAATGTAGGGTCCGGCGATCTTGACTTCCATTCCCGTGGTTAGGATCTTAGTAGAGCAAGCAAGTGAAGATTTGGTGAGTCCTCATAGCATCGAGAATTTGACCGCCTTTCCTTTATGCCTTTATTTTATGTTAATGACTTTTGTATGGGTTGTGTCCCTAACTCTATTCATGTATTATATGGTTTGAAACAAGTGTAAGATTTCCGCTTCATTTTATGAGACTTTGATTGTATTAGAAAAAACTGTTTTAAATTTTCGCACCATTTTCTATTATCTTATGTTATGATATGCTAAGAGGCTTGTATGATGTTTTTCGTAAACGTGCACGTCGTGTCACATCTAGTGAACCCCTGGGTCGTGACAGCTGTTTAGGACTTTTTGATGGATTTTTTCCAAAATGTCGGGCGCGTCCCACATTTTCTATTTTTACTCCAATTTGGGGTCATCTCGATTTTATATGATTTTATAATCTAAAAACCTGTATGATCATCATGCTTTTATTTTTTATAGCATGGCAGCGTTCAGAGGTCGTTCAGAAATGAATATATTTGAAGATATTATTTGGAGCGGGTGTGGCTAGCCTCAATGTAGGCTACAACTTTACATTCCTTAGATTGAATTTGAATATGTAAATTCATATTTATTTGTGTGAGTTGGGAATGGAAACTTAGATGATCATGCTAGTTTGTTAGATATCATGTTTTAGGCTTATCCTGGGATTTTCCAAGACTAGGAACACGTTGATTGTTGTATGTGATCACTCTTACCATGTGGTTGGACTTAATTGCTTCTATTGTTGATTGTTTGAGCATGTTTGACCTTAGTCTAGGCTGAGACTGGTGCTAGCCATAGTCGTGCAATAATTGGTGTTGTTTGGCATCATTATATTTTGATATCGTTTCGAATGATTAACTCCCTATGGACTTGTGTAGCATACTGGAGTCTGATAAAAATAAGCCTTAGATTAAGCGAGGACTCAACTTTGATGCCATTCTATCCATTCTCCCTCTTTCTATGGCCCCGTGAGTTATGATTTGGATTTCAGGCTTTGCTGGGTGATTAGCCACTAGAGTTGGTTCGAGCTTGGAGTATTATTTTGATTATTTAATAGTAGACACCGTTCCGCAGTGGTTCTGTGATGATGACTTGATATGAGGTCTATTGGGAGCCATTATAGTCGATGATTGAAGGTCTAGTCATGTTGCCCTTTATCCTCTAAGGTGCTGATACACTCTAGCTTCAACCTATTGCCCCTTTAGAGACCATCTGCGGTTTGAGGTTCGGGTTGTGTACTCCTTAGGTTTGGGAGGCTCTTATTGGTTACCTGGAGGCTATCTACGGTTCGAGGTATGGGCTACACCTTGTCTAGTTCTTGACTCGTTGTGACTTGTTCTTAGTAGATTTAGATATTATGTGCACCTATCAGACTAATGAGGTATTATCAGGTTCTTACTAAACTTGCCAATGCGTGTATCTTTTGTGCTAATGGGGGTAAGTTAGGTTTAGTTAGTTGGACTTAGTTCTTTTTCTGTTATTAGTACAATCGTGTGCATTTCTTTTAAATTCCACTCTAACCTCTATTATGTCTATATTCTATCATTTCATATTGCTTTTACTTTTCATGATTAGTCGGCCTATGATACCCACTAAGTACATGTTGTTTTGGTACTCATGCAACACTCTGCATGTCACGCCTAGAGTCTACACCTTAGACATGGCCCGCACTCGAGAACCATTGTTGGTCCTCAAGGCAAACCCTCATCATGGCTCACTAAAAGAGGAAAACTAACTCAAGCAAAAATAGACTTAAAACTGAATTAAATTCATTAAAACTCAAATACACAACTTCCGAAAGTCTGGAAAGTATTCAAGAGCAATAATTATAGTTTGTAAAACAACTCAAAAGAGGGTAAATATAGAAATACTCCTCAACTATAACTATCTATGAAGCCTCTACTATTAAAGAAGGATATTGGGACAAGACCACAACATCTCAAAACTACTAAACTGAAAGTAAACATGAAGTCCTCAGGAATAGAAGGAGGCTCACCCAAAAGTTAACTAGAGTGTAGAGTGAACTCAACGAAGCATTTGTTGATAATCCTCAACACCTGTATCTACATCATAAAAGGATGCAGGTCGAATGACATCAGTACATTGAATGTACGAGCATGTAAGTGGAAAACTGAAAGCAATAGTTAACTGATCAGACAATGTTAGAAGAAATAATCACCTCAACTCAAACAAAGAAACAATGATAGATGGAATACTTAAAACATTATAAAATAGGAGATAAAACTCAATGATTTATAAAAATACAATAAAATACTCTTTACTCTTATTTGGGAGATTCTCTAACTGACAACCATCAATATGAGCTACGTGATGATACATCGTCTCGCCCATACTGCCAGAACTATACTATACCTTGTCGGGGTTTAGAAAACCTCAACTAAATGGATCTACTAATCTCTGTCCGAAGGCACTAAGGATTCATCTAAAAATTATGATCCTTTACCCATGTTGGGATACATGGTTTATGAGGATTTTAAGTTGCCTGGACTCATTCGCATATCGGTGCCCAATACTACGCCCAATAATATATATATATATATATATATAAACACACACACTCATTCTCAATGTACAAAACATAATGTTCCTCTGGTTTGAGATAATTGCTAAAACTATCCTCTTAAAAGAGGTAAGTTCTCTAAAATATCTTTGAACTCATAAACTCATTTAGAAATCAAAGTTTTATCTTTTCTCAAAATAATGTTCTCTTTATTCAAGTAAAAATGAAACTTTTGGGAAATACATAGTTCCCTTATACTCTTTCTCAAACTCATCTTTACTTCTTCAAAAACTCAGTACACAGAACTCAAGGACTCAAGAACTCAGAACTCAACGATATTACTCATCTCAAGAATACTCACTTCATAAGGTTCATGCGAAAAGTATGGACATGAACAAATCAACTGAAGGATCTCAACAACAATATAGACCACTCAATACTCAAAACTGAAGGACTTAGTTCAAATCTTCAGTTAATTGCAAAAAGATTCTCAAACTTGACTCAAAAGGATCTTTTGAAATTTTTTCTTAACTTTACTTTAATTTGAAATTTAAATTAAGAGATATTATTAGGATATGTATGATCCCTAATGGATTAATGAAGACTGTAAGAGTTAAAATCAAGAAGAAAGCAAAGACACGATTTGAAAGAACACATACGGGTAGAAGAACGGGGTAGAAAGGTGCCTGATGACTCTGACGCAGGGCACAGAGCGACAGCCTTCAATGTATTGGGGTGCTTTTGGGGCGCACTGCAGGTGTAGGGTGCCAGCAGTCCTGGAGCCTTGGTGGTGCATTGGCCCACCCCAAACCCAAAACTCCGACGCATTTTACTGCTCAATTTCTGGTCCTAACTCATCTAGAATTTATTAGTTTCTTCAAAATTTTAGATTCCCAAACTCAACACAATTTCATTGAAATTCCACCCAAATCCAATCAAGAAACACCACTCATTCGCAAGACCCTCGCCTTAAGAACTCAAAACGTCCATTGTTAAAAAATTGGGCAAAACTCAAGAACTACTCAAGAATCATCATATTAACAATTTCATGGATGAATTTATGAAATAATTACATGATTGGCATGAGGGCGAACAAGTCCATCACTATGGGAAAACTCAGATACATGGAAAGAGCGATTATAGTCTTTCATGATACCTTTTTGATACATTACATAATGATACATATCTAATACATGACATATCATGATACCTTTCCTATATATGATGTATCATGACACCTTTTCGATAAAAAATATATCATAATATAGTAGATACATTTAAGATATCACATACGTATTTGATACTTTATGTTTGGATGATTATCATTCCACAACAGTTCTGTCATTGGAAGAAGATATACATTTATACACTTACCGTTAATAATATTTACCTTATATGTATAATCACAAAAAGTGAAAATTTAGGGAAATCTCTAATTTAAAATTGAACAAATTAAAATTAAATCGGGCAAAATTGGTAGAATAATGGCATGGGAGAGAAACATCGGTAATATAGGTGACACATTTTTTAGTCAAAATACAATTTCTAATTATGTGTTAAATATGAAATTGGATATAATCATGTAAATTTTCTATTAAGATAACATGGTACATTTGTAAGGTAATTATTTTAATGTAGGCTTTTAAAGAGTAAATATAAGACTTATGTTTTTCTAGTTGTGTCAATTTTCAAATAATTATTGGGTTAGGTCCAACAATAAGTTGATTAACCCATTAGTGATCCTTAACCCAAATTCTATGTGTATAAATACACCATTATAGGTGTAGAAAAAGAGGGTTTCTTCCCACCACATTAAATGGCTAGGGTTATCTATCCAAAACATAAATGAATGTTCTACATCTTTTGAGGACATTGGACTCTGGATAAAGGAAATTCATTCGATTTGTGCGGGTTTTCAACAATCGACAACGCAAATCCTGATAGTTACGGATTCACTTCCGTAGAGAATAATCTTGTAAGTGTTCTAAACTAATATTTACCAACTGAAATACTTAAAAAAGAAATAGAATTTTCTTTACTGATTAGTTGGTCATCCGAGAAATTAAATTCATGAATATAACAAAGGAAAGTCGATTTTCCATTGTTGAAAACTTTTGTGAAAAAATGATTATTTAACTTCAATTGAATGGTTTGTGTTATATAATCTGAAAATGGAAACTAGATGTTTGTTAACTTAAATTATTTATCAGAGCTTGTAGCCGAGCATATATAGATAGACAAGGACACAAATAATTTTACAATGGAATAGATTTCAATTCTAAAATGACAAAGGGTATTTTTTTGTTAAGAAGATAATTTTTTTACTACTTATTTTTATAAATTTTTACAATAGTTACAAGAAGTATTCTATATAATTCGTGTCAAATAAAATAAAATCAAATAAATTAAGAAGAAAAAAAAGATGTTTTTTGACATTTTTATGACTTTTAATAAATTCTATACCAAACACAAGGTGAAAAATAATCCCACCATCCTTGTTCCTTTTGAAGCTAAAGAAAGATTTTGTTAAGTCATAAATTGCACATAATATTTATCCAATTTAGACGATGAAGATTATTGTTTTCATACTATATGAAAGTGATAATAAACACATTTTTTTTCACTTTACAAATGAAAGTAAAGTATTATTTACATTTGTAGAAAAAAATTTGATGTGCCACATATTCTATCTCATTTTTAGTTTATCTACCATAAGGAAAAAAATACACCCCCTCTTAATCACATTTCTTTGTTTCATTCTATATTCGTGTATGGACTTTTTATCAACCTTTGCTACTGTAACAATCTGATCCATCGTTATTCAAAAGACACCTTGTGCAAGTCCCAAAAATTCTTGAAATACGTTGAAAATTTAAAGATTAACTTATACAAGAAAATTTAAGAATTTGAATGGATTCAAGCTTATGTCAGCCCACCCTAATGGAAAGTCTCCCACTATGGTAGCACCACAATAGCATCTACATGGCCGCTATAGCTGGGCTGGAAAAATCAGACCCTAGAACAGAGGTAAAAAAATATAGGTAAGAAAAGAGAAGATCAATCATCTTAGGTTTGGCCAAATTAAAAAAAAAATGTTGCAATTGTAGAACTTAATTCAATTTTTGATAGACCTAGAAATTGTGCACATCCTCTAAAGTGAATTTAGTGAATCTTACGTGATACGCGACTACAACAATCATTAATATTGAAAGATAATGCATATGATTGATGGACACTCATATATTTTTTTGGGTATTCTAGCACTTTAATTTTTCGTTTTACATAAGATCTTAAAAAAAAAATTCCATATTTTCTACTAGAGGCAACACAAAATTGAGGATGATGATGATGCAATATTAATGGAAGTTCCAATATCTTTTACCACACTTAATGAAGTAAAAGCCGATGTTTTGGAGGTAAGCTTTTGAAAAGTTTCTCCACTTACGATTTGTTTAATTTATTTTCTTTAAAGTTATGTACAAAAATATTTTGTTGGGTATTTGAACAACTTTTTAATGTTAATCGTGTTATGTAATAAAGAGAAATTCTCTAATTCAAAATGTGAATGCATATTTTTGAATAATAAGATGTACATGAATCTTTGAATATACATTTCAATATTAAGTTAATGTAATAAGATCTAAATACTAAATAATAAGACTATTTATTATTGTACATCTGATTATAAAAAAAATCTATATTGAAAAAATTAATAAATATAAAATTTAGGAAAAATGGATAAAATGACATTTTTTTAACTTTTATTAGCCAAAACTCGATTATGGAAGAATATATGATTCATGGAATAAATTTCAAAAGAATCAATAAATTTCTGCTAGGAAAAAACTAGTCTGAATGATAATGATAGCTATCGAAAACCTTTGTTTTTCCTGTTGATCATCATGTGTACAGAAAAATAAGAAAACTTTGATGTTTTGTTCAGCTCACTCGATAAATGTCAAAAAATATTCAGATGAGTTAAAGGGCCTTCCATAAAGTACGAGTGTGTTACAATAAATCTAATCATAATATAGGTGTCATTTAAGCCATTTTCCCTAAAATTTAATGAAAACATACTACATCAACAAAATATATAAATATGGTGATTGTGATGGCTATAGTGATGGTGGTTATGAATGTCAATTGAGGATTGTACGTTGACTAATAATCGTGTGTGGATAGTAGACATATTTGTAATGGTTGAAGTTAAAGTTAATGAAAATAGTTTGGGGGTAGGTGATAGTTGTATGATTTGCTGATTGATGTCACTAATAATTGTAATAGTACCTATTGTTAGTGTTGACTGATTGTAGTGATTGATAGTGGTGATGGTTGAGGATAGTAGTTGTGAGTTGTTGAAAATGCTGTTTAATAATGGTGGGCAATGATAATGGTAATCGATAATCGAAGGAGTAAGGTGATATCGGTGAATTTATGAAATTTGTGAAATTCATGCTAAGAAAGGATAAGTCTTTTGCAAAAACTTTCACCCATATGCTATTTAACACCTCCACTTACCATAGTTTCACACGAATGGACTAATTCATCAATATATAAAACAACCTATGACATGACCAGGCTATTTCAAGTGATCGATCTTCTCTTATTTCATCCCTCTAAAAAATGTTTACAATTTTTATGTTGACTAAAATTGATAGTTATATTAATAATATTTGCATAGCGGCATTTCACGTACAAGTGCAATGGTTATAACATAGAGGTTTTCTAGTTTGGAAATTAATTACAAGTACTAGTCATATGGATCTAAGCTTTTCATGATTTTTTTGCGGAGGAGATCAATCATCTTAGGTTTGACAAAATGGAAAGAGAAATAACATTTCGATGGTGGAAATATATTTAATTTTTTATAAATCCAGAGATTGCGATCACTTTAAGCAATTTCCTTTGAAAGTGAGGCTTTTAAAATTGATTTTTTTCCAAAACAAATAATTTGTTTAGAAATGAAATTCTGATTTAGGATGAAAGTTTTCATCTCACATCCAATTATTTAGTGAATCTTAAGATATGCATAACCACAACCATCATTGATCTTGCTATGGAATTTGATTAAAAGTTTTATATAAGGTCTTGTCTAGCAATATAGGTAGAAGTAGAAGTTAGTCATTTTTCTTTCTATAAAATAAAAGAAGTTGAAAGGGGAAAAACAAAATAGAATAAGTCACAGAAACAAATACTGATATTAAGAAGAAATAGATTACATCGTATTGTGCTGGCCAAACCATGATCCTTTAAAATATAAATTATTGATACTCCAATATCTTGTGTGTATCACTAGATGTACAAAATATTGATGCTCCCCACTTTATCCAAATAATTACCCTTTGATATTAGATCTTGGATATTTTTAGATTTCATAAATACAACTTTTTTGGTTGTAGAATGAGATGATACAAAAAAATATGTATTACGTGCATACTTATACATTTGAACAGAGAAGACAAAACTTGATCATCAAAAATACTTCTCGTCCAGTGGTTCAATTATCGATTACGTAAATTCTCTTCTAAATAATATACATGTTTTTCTGCAAACAAAATTTATTACGTAAGTTTTCTTTTACGAGATTTCGACAAAATAAATATTTAATAATTGTTGGCAAACAGGTCTACAATCATTTGCAGACAAACAAAAAGTTTAGATCTGTCACGACCCAGACCACCGTGATTGGCACCCATACTAACCTTCCGGTGGGAGAACCATCAATATTAATTAGCTAACAAACTTTAATCAAAAGACTAAGGTATTTAAGTTACGGAAGCAAGTTTAAATGCTAAGGAAAGAAATATGGAGTTTCCATAAACTCCAACAAGAGTATAATAACTAAACAAATGCAGAAATACTACCTAGAATCTGAAAGTCAATATACCAAAACTCTAACAAGATCAATAAGTCTAAACAAGAAGGTAGGTACAACCCAAACTAACGTACTAACAACTAACTAGAAAAGTCTAACTCCGAAATGTGGACTTAAACAAAGAGACCTCATGGCAGCCCGAAAGAACTGGCTCACCCTTGAATTCGAATGATCATTGATCTTCTAGACGAGGTCTGTCAATAGCCGCCTGAACATGTCATGTACTCAAGAAAAATAAGAGCAAGTGCAGTATCAGTACACAACCACAGTGTAGTGGTAGGATCACACGGCTATCCCACTAAGTGCAACATACATAAGTCAATACAACAATACAATAAAATTCATACACCGAACATGTACAATATCATCAACATTTACAACAATGAACAGTTTCATGATTCTCAATTATCACAGTTATATCAAGTAATTGGCCCTCTCATGGAACCCAAACCCAAATTGTTAGCATACCGGAACGTGGTACCAGATCCAATGATTATGCAGGAACATGGCAACTGATCCCATAATTATGCCAGAACGTGGCAACCGATCCAAGTTAGTGTGTCATAATGCAACACCCGATCCATTCAATAAGCCTCAATCACAATCACCAAGTGCATTCTCATAATCATACAATCAAGTCATGATTCATGGCATCCATTATTCATATATCCTCATTTACAACTAATGTGATCAATAATGCAACATTCGCATACATGCATGTATCATAATGAAGCAAGAACAAACATACATCACACAATCATAGAATCACAACCATCACCTACCTCGAACAAAGCTTGAATCCCCTAAGAAACTTGATTCTTCCCTTTCAGGATTCGTTCCGCTTGTTCTTGGTCTACAAACAATTAATATAATACGGGAATCAATAAACGATAACTAATTACCCGAATTACTAATAAACCCATCAAACCCCTAGATCAAACCCTTGATCTCAATATCCCAATTAGGGTTGTTTCCACCATAAAATCCAAATCAAAACCCTCCCCCATCGATAATTACCCATTAGATTACGTTCTACAGATCAAAAAATGGATTCGGGGAATTAAAACCTTTTATTTACCCTCAAGAATGGTGGAAAACGGTCAAGAAGTCTCCTGGGTTCATTACTTAGCTCTCATTTTCGAAAATTTTAGAATAAAACGTTGTTGGGGTTTATTTCCGACTTTATGCCGCGTCTGTCCCACCACAACAACCTCACCCAGCTACAGTTTCCCCGCCTTGGCGGCAGAAAATACCGGCACGAAACAGTGAGTAAAATAATAATTCCAAAACCCCCATTTCACAACACACCTCCAACCAACGACACTCCAAAAATACCTTGTTCACGCCAAGGTCAGTTTCGGGTGTTCTACTCACTCGAATTCAATTCTGTAAAGTCGTACGGATTTCTTAACGCGTTAGCTATCTACTCATGTAATCAAAATCATATTTAAATCACCGAATTGCTACCATATTTACCTAGACCTTACTGACTCTGATTTCGTCCAAATCTAGACTAGGCTGGGAAATCCCAAGTTACTACGAAAATGTTTTCCGCCACAAAAGTTTTCCCCGTTGTCTTTTCTATAACGATTAAAACCATTCATTACAATAGATACCAATTTACCCATCACTCGTCCCCGAGTGACAAACTTAGAAAAATAGGCTAAGGAAAGAATGATGTAGTACCTGATTCGACGAACAATTGGGGATACTTGTCTCGCATGTCCCTATCGGTTTCCCAAGTAGCTTCCTCAACTGGACGATGCTTCCATTGAACTTTCACGGACTTGATCTCCTTGGTCCTCAGCTTACGCACATCACGATCAAGAATTGAAATCGGTCCCTCCGCATATTGTAAGTCTTTGTCTAACACAATTGAGTCCCACTTAATGATGTAATCTCCGTTGTCATGATATCTCTTCAACATAGACACATGAAATACCGGATGGACTCCCGATAAGTTAGGTGGTAAAGTCAATCTATAGGCCACGGGCCCTACACATTCAAGAACCTCAAAGGGACCAATGTATTGCGGACTTACCTTACCCTTCTTGTTTAATCTCATCACCCCTTTCATGGGTGATACCTTAAGAAGAACATTCTCACCAGTTTGAAATGTCATATATCTTACCTTATGGTATGCATACTTCTTTTTTCTACTTTTGGCGGCTAAAAGCTTAACTTGAATACTCCTCACCTTATCTTGAGCATCCTTCACTAAATCAACCCCCAAAGGTTTCACATCTCCATCCTCGAACCATCCTATGGGTGATCTACATCCCCTCCCATAAAGTGCCTCAAATTGTGCCATATCAATGTTGGAGTGATACCTATTTATATAGGAGAACTCACAAAAAGGTATGAATTTATCCCAATGCTCTCCAAAATCAATCACACATGCCCTCAACATGTTTTCTAACACTTGAATAGTCCTCTATGACTGCCCGTCTATCTGTGGATGGAAGGTTGTACTAAAAGTGAGTTGTGTGCCCAATTCATCATGTAACTTCCTTCAAAACTTGGATGTGAATTGGGTACCACGGTCAAAGATGATAAAAAGAGGTACTCCATGCAACCTCACTATCTCTTTCACATAAACTTTAGCCAATTGTTCAGCATTATAATCTATTCTTACCGAAATAAAATGGGCTGACTTAGTCAATCTGTCAATCACTACCCAAATAGAATCAAACTTCCACAAGGTCTTGGGGAGACCAACCACAAAATCCATGGCTATCCTTTCCCACTTCCATTCCGGAATTGGCATTCTTTGAAGCAAACCCGCCGGCTTCTGATGTTCATAATTTACTTGTTGGCAATTTTGACACTTAGCCACAAACTCCGCTATGTCTTTCTTCATGCCCGACCACCTATAAATTCGCTTCAAATCTTGGTACATCTTGGTCACACTCGGAATAATGGAATATCGTGAACCATGGGATTCTATCAACAATTTCTTAATCAAGTCATCAACTCGAGGAACACAAATCCTTCCTTTAAAACTGAGCACACCTTCCACATCAAGAGTGGTCTCTTGTGCCTTACCAATCACAATCTTCTTTTTAATCTCATTCAAATTTTCATCCTCAAATTGTTTGGCCTTGATCTCCTCAATGAACGTGGCCCTTAACTCAATGTTAGCTAGCACCCCACCTTTTTCTGAGATGCCCAACCGCATGAATTTAGACTCCAAAGTCTGAATTTGCTTAGCCAACGATCGCTTGGTTACACTCAAGAAAGCTAGACTACCCATACTCACTCTTTTTCAACTCAAATCGGCTGCCACAACATTAGCCTTACCTGAATGGTATTGAATGTTCACATCATAATCCTTGAGTAACTCCATCCACTTTCGCAGTTTCAAATTCAGATCCTTTTTAGTGAATACATGTTGCAAACTACGATGATCAGTAAACACCTCACACTTAACACTATAGAGATAATGTCGCCAGATCTTAAGAGCAAACACTACTGCTGCCAACTCCACATCATGCATTGGGTAATTCCTCTCATGAACCTTCAATTGACGTGACGCATAATCTATAACACTCTTATCTTGCATCAACACAGCACCCAAACTAGAATGTGAAGCATCAGAATAAACAATAAAATCCTCACTTTCAACCTTTAATGCTAGAATAGGTGCGGTGGTCAAGAGAGTCTTGAGTTTTTGGAAGCTCTCTTCAGATTTTTCAATCCATTCAAATGGTATCTCCTTTTTGGTTAAATTAGTCAAGTGAGTGGCAATAGAAGCACAGTTCTTCACAAATCGACGGTAGTAGCTAGCGAGCCCCACAAAACTCCTAACTTTAGTCACATAACTTAGCCGAACCCAATTCTTAATCGTCTCAATCTTTTGAGGATCTACCATTACCCCTTCTTTTGAAACTACATGCCCCAAAAATGCAAACGAAGTCAACCAAAATTCACACTTAGAAAATTTCGCATACAACCTTTGTTTCCCAAGAACACCCAGAACAATACGAAGATGGTCGGCATGCTCTTCTTATATTTTTTAATAGACCAAAATGTCATCAATAAAGACTATAACAAATGAATCAAGAAATGGTTTGAACACCCCATTCATCAAACTCATGAAAACTGCAGGGTCATTAGTCAAACCAAAAGGCATAACTAGGAACTCATAGTGCACATGGCGGGTCCTAAATGCCATCTTGGGCACATCCTCAGGCCTAATTTTTAATTAATGGTAACCAGACCTTAGATCAATTTTAGAGAAAACTGATGCACGTTGCAATTGGTCAAAAAGATCATCTATTCGAGGCAGTGGATACTTGTTCTGAATGGTGACCCTATTCAATTGACGATAGTCTATACACATCCTCATACTACCATCCTTTTTATTAACAAACAAAACTGGGGCACCCCACGAGGAAGCACTAGGATGAATAAATCCCATTTTGGATTTGAGCCTAAAACTCTCTTAATTTCGCCGGAGTCATGCGATATGGAGGAATAGAAATGGGACGAGTACCAGGTTCTAAATCAATACAAAAATTTATATCTCTATCCGGAGGCATACCAAGCAAATCAGTAGGAAGCACTTCTCTAAATTCTGACACCACAAGAATAGACTCAATAGATGGAGACTCAACCTACGAGCCAAATTAGCTAATCAACCATGCCCTACAAGTTTTCTAGCCTGAATGGAGGATATGATCATAGCTTGCTTAGGCTTGTACACCCCTTCCCACTCTAATTTTTCCCTTCCCGGAATTTCTAGAGTTACAGACTTAGTATTACAATTTAGCACAACATAATAGGGGGACAACCAAGTCATGCCTAAGATAATATCAAAGTCAGTCATATCCAAAATCACCAAATCAGCCCAAGTCTGAAAACCCATAAGCAAAATAGGACAAGCACGATAGACATGACTGACTCTCCAACTGGGGTAGAAACATGGATAGGGGCATTAAGTATATCACAAATCATATCGAACTTTGAGGCAAATCGCACGGATACATAAGAATAAGTAGAACCCGGATCAAATAACACATTAGCCATCCGTTCACATACAAGAATAGTACATGTGATCACCGTATTAAACGCCTCCACCTCGGTCTTGCCCGGAAAGGCATAACACTTTGCCCTATCATCGTGACAGGTGACTTTCTTGCCTGGCTGCACTACGCCTCTGTCTGCGTTACCATTTTCTCTACCCCCACGACCTCGCTAATTACCTTCTCGCCCACCTTGTGGATGCCCTCAACCATTATTACCAATTTCTGCGGGTACCACAGCTCTATGCGTGGGTGGGGACAATCTCTCCTCATATGCCCAGGCTCTCCACAGTTATAGCAAGTACGATTGAAGGATGGCCTACTGCCCGCTGAAGGTGCAACTCGCTGGCTATCCTGAATTAAATTATGAGGTGGAGTTCCTAAGTAATTACCTGTAGAGGCGGGCATAGCGGACTAAATTGTGTTGGCTGCAAGTGTTGGCCTTCCGGACCCTCTGGAGTAAGAACCCTGAAAGCTACCCGAGTCCTTGGCCTTTTTTGCCAATGCCTTAACCTGACCTTCTCGCCTCACCCCCTCCACTTTCTTCACAAAGTATGTCACCTCATTAAAACTTTTTCCTGTAGAGGTCATATGAACAGACAATACTTGTAACTCAAAATTTAGTCCCCTAATAAATAACTGGATTTTCTCTTCCTTAGTAGTCACCAATTGAGTAGCATAGTTAGACAAAGCATGGAACTTGGCCTCATCAGCTGCCACAGTCATACCACCTTGCTCCGAAGCCATGAACTCATCCTTCTTATGATATCTCAAAGTATAAGGCACATATTTTTCTAAGAACAGAGATGAAATTGAGTCCAAGAGAGTGGGGGTAAAGTAGAAGATCTTCATTCCACATAAGCTCTCCACCACTGCTTAGCCTAACCTTGAAGCTGAAAAGTCA
>JAJOOO010001297.1:0-29510 GCA_029582685.1 Solanum piurae | reverse complement strand
TCGGAGAGACCTCTCTAGGGTAGACTGAATAATGACCTCCTCGGTCTCGTGAAGGTCTGTCAAGGTCTCAACAATCTCATGCCCATCCTCTCTCAACCCCTCCTCATGAGTCTCCTTAGCCCAATTTCTCATCCTTAGCATCCACATTTGTAGCGACCTCAGATACATAAGAGGAAGGTGCAACACTAGGTCTCTTGGGTGCATAGGCAACATAATTTGAATGGGGAAACTCATCCCAAAGTGTCGAGATGTCCATAGATTGAATCTGGACTACCTCAACCCTCAACGTGGCAACCTCAGCCCTAAGGTTGTCAAATCCACTAGAACTACCCTCAGTCTTCTTTAACACTGCTATCATCGCATTCAACTCATCTAATCTCAAAGTGTAGCCCTAAACCGTCTTCTCACACTTGACCACCCACTTAGTCAGTGAAGACAGATAGCCTGGTCAATGAGCTTGGCCAAGTTCTCAACCCGAGCAGCTCAAACATCCTCTAATCGAGCAAGATTTCCCATCTAGTAAATAAGTGCATGTGTCAAAGGAGGATGGGCAACAGGAGAAAGGGGAGGCCTCACCCTAGCAGTGGATATATATAGAAGTTAAAGGTTCTAATTAAGTAGTGTCAGATAAACCAACATCAGATGAAAGAGTAAGAATACCTACCGACTCCACAAAAGGAGTAGGTGTGCTGGGCACATCTGTCAATGTAGCAGGGTCAACTACTAGAGAGGATTCTGGTGGTGGCGGCTTCCTCCAGCCCCATCATCTCTCAAAAACTCATCCTCGATCCTCGTAATATCACTATAGGAGACTGGTGTGATCTTGACATTGGTTTTCACTCTAAAGGGAACTCCATCTTTCTCACAAAGCTGGTAATAAGCACCGAGAAGGGAAGAGAGGTTTGCTTCTGTCTGGCGTACAGTAATATCTCTTCCATAATTATTTTTCCCACATTAATCTTCTCCCTATAAATGATGGAACCCACTAACACGGCCTTCGGTTGCCTGAGTATAGAATCATTTTGGGATGACATCACATTGCTACTGATAAAGCCAAACTAGTACCTCGCAACTATGATCAGGTACTTCTTTTTAATCTTGTCCCCTTTAGCCATCCAAGACATTTTGACTCATAGCTATTAGAGGGGCCAACCACTCTTTTAAGTGATCCATCTGGCAATTTGTGTCTTAAATTCGTTAGTTAAATTGTCCGGGGCCCCCAATACTTTATTAATCGCAGTGTTATGACACTGCACCATTTTACCTCAGGCCTCTTCTTCATCTACTATCTTCTAAATAGTCCCTTTCCTCTTATTTGTCTATGCCCTTGCATAAGCATCATAGAACTCTCTTACCCACTTGGGTATGTATGGTTGCCTGAATCTTGGGAACTTTTCTAGCTTGTGGAGTTTGATTGATCTCCATATTGTGGGGTACTCACTCATAACCCATCCATGGAAAGTTGGGGCTCCTTTAAAATTTTGTTTTCTCGATCCACCTTGAGCCTTTTCAAAGCTCTTGGAGCTATAATTGGGAGAACACGCGAAGCAAAGTTGGGGTCTTGTGCCGGTGACACCAACTTTGAGTTGATATTCACCTGTTTCTTGGAAATATGTTTCCTCTCCTTTTTACCCCAGCTTGTAGGTGTTTGAGGGTTGGTTTTCTGAGTATTTGAGGCCTCAGAAGGCTCATTGATTGATATGCCCTTATTATTCTTTTAAGGAGGAGGAGGCGGATAAAACTCCATGTATGATTTAGTGCTGGACAAGACCATATTCTTTCACTTTGTTCTTGCCATTACCTACAAGTCACACATTACAACACACGATTCGTGAAGGTTAGTCGAAACCAAAAACACTTTGAACCAAGCTTGAAAATAATCTTGATGCTCGCCTAACGGGGAGGAGTATCGCCCAATAGGGTCGAGCTTGCCAAAATGACTAGTAGCAAAATACTAAGGGATCAGGCACACAAAGTGGAGTCAATGACATATTGGTGACTCACCGAGTTGGTTTCGGCAGGCTAAGACAAGTTCACCGAAACTGACAGTGCAAGAGGGACAGACACAGTCATCAAGGGCGATATCCTCTCCCACTCAGCGATTCACCAAATGAGTTTTGCGGATTAAGACAAGCCCGCCGAATGGGACAGTACCCAAGGCCATGCACAAGCTCAAGAAGGAGATCTGAGTCTTACTTGGTGATTTGCCTATTTTTCTTGGTGAGCTAAGACAAGCTCGCTGAACACAAATTCTCATCCCAATGCCTAAATTTCATATTCAAATCTAACATGCACATCAAATACGAGTTTCCCCTAACAATTACAATCCATCTATATTCTAATTGATGATTAACCCTTAAGAAAGTAGCTACCCTGTCTATCATTGGGAAAAATCATGCAATGGGTCCGCACTGAGCTACTCAGACTTCACTCACATTTAATTAAACACAGACCCAACAAGTATATCGACTCAATTTAACATTCTAACCAACACAATCATGATTCACCATTTATACAAACATTCATAATCAAAATCACATGGGTACAATTCAAATCTAACAATATGATGCTACCCAACAAAATTAAACATTTAATCTCAGTTAAAGGCCTCAAGCTCACACCTTATATGCAATCTAAACTCAAAATCATCAATGAGAAGTTGGAACACCAACCTTAGTGCCAAAAACATGCAAGAAATTGAGGAATCGAGGTTGGGCTGACTCGAGATCCAATCAAATACACTCCTACCACTTTCAACGCACTTACACAAGGCAAAAAATCACTCAAAATGTAGAATGCAAGAAAGGGAAAATGGAAACGCTTTAAGAATTCAAAGGGTCTTTATTTTTGAATTAAAAATAACTCTGGCCTTTTTATACCAGGCTCGTTTGGCGCACTCACTAATGTCGCCGAACAGGTTCGGCGTATCCTTGTCTGGAGCTAAAGCTCACCGAACCTGCCTGAACAATTACCAAACCTGCAGGTTGATTCGGCGAACCCGATGGAGTATCGCCCTTAGGAGTTCTGATCGCCGATCTTGACAGTGCACTTTTACATCTTTTCATGCTCAAAGGGCGGACAAGAATCAGTCTGCCTATTATTTATAGCGCATCACCCTTTAGGTTATGGCCTCTCCCAATCTAGCATTATCAAATTTTCAACCTTTTTTCCACCCGCACTCCTAATGCACATTATTCTAAAGCAATAAAAAAAGTAAAGATTTGGATTTTCTCTGAAGAAGCATCTTAGTTAATGTTGTGGCACGACATAGTACTGAAACTTCACAAATCATTTTTGGGGTTTGGGATGGTATCACTAGGCAAAGTTCCCATTTCCATTGGATTTAGATGATTGGCAATTTGACCTAGTTGGGTCTCATGCTGCTTGATCGACACTAACTGTGAAGTCACCATTTGGGTTAAAGTGGAGAAATTATTTTTCAAATCCTTTAACACCTTATTGGATCCTTCAACCTTATTATAGATCCTCACAAGCATGTCTTCCATCCTGCTTCCTTCTAGACCTGCTGGATCTTTTCGGCGTGGACGACCATGGGAGGCACATATCTATCTTTGTCCACCTCCCCATCTCTCTAATTTCCACCCCTCCAATATTTCCAACCACTATCTCTATCCTTGTTCGAACCTTGGTTCCCACTTTGACGTTGATAATTATTGTGAGAACCCCCCACTTGATTTCCAAGAGTACATTTTAAATGTGACATGGCGTATAAGACCCCGAGAGGCCGTACACAAGCCACTTAGCATACATTATACAAGATAATAGAAACAAGAGAGTTGAAAAGTAGCATTTCAATAAAAGAGTCTGACCAAAGTAGCGGAAGTCTAAACGTAAGTCTCAAAGCCATCTATTATATCAAAGGAGTCATTGGGACGAAACCCATACATCACATACAACAATTTGAAAGGAAAAGACATGAAAAGCAATAAAAGGATCTCGGTCCTTGGGGAATGAGGACTCACTAATCTTTAAAGCTAAATATGGGATCACTAGCCACGAGTATGCGGAATGGAAGCGTCTAACCCTAAATTAGTAAAAAAATTTAGGCACAAGTATGCATTTGTACATGGAATATACTAAATATGTGTCACGCCTCAATCCCCATTAAGACGGAAAGACACCTGATTCCCTAAAGGCCCGAGAGAACCAACATATAACATATGCATACTATGCATATAACTATGACAATCTTAAAGTTATGATAAGTTCACATAGGATGTAGTGATATAGACCAACATAAGTAGACCCAAAACTTATATAAAATACTTGGTCGTTCAGGCTACAACTTGTTAAAGGACAAGACGCAACTGAACTATATACATTAGTATACAAAGCCTCTAAAAGATAGAAAATCTTAGTTTAGGGCGGGACAAGGCTCTGCCTTACCCTTAACTATCATATAGTAACAAAATAGGTGCCAAACACTCGTTAAGCCCTGAATCGACCTGGAGCTTCACAAATAGCAACTGAGTACCTGTGCTCCTACTAAAGAGGTCTACTAGCTAGAATACCTATGCTTGCAACATGAAATGCAATGTTTCTTTGTTTAAACCAATGTAAGGGACGTTAGTACGAAAAAATGTACTGAATATGTAAGGCAATAACATATGTAAAACAAGGCTCAAATGAAATCAAGTATCAGTATATAAGTGCATAGATCAAAATCGAAGATCACCTTTGTTTACTCTTGTGGGAGCATGTTTGTTACATTCATTTCTTTACTATTCTATGAGTTATAATCTTTTTAAGGCATGTGATATAAATGACTAGCTGAGCAGTGGTAGAAGAGGATGACCCATGCTAGGCATTTTAACCTCTGTGATGCTTTCCTCATAATTACACAAATTGGGATTGGCCCATGTTAGACTTTCGCCCCTGAGCTGCCACCCTTCTATACCATTTGGGATCGACCCATGCTAGGCATTTTCCCCTGTGCTGCCACCAATAAATATATAGATTGCTTCACTTAGTTTCTTTAATCTTTGGGATTGTTGTTTTGGTAGTCATAATCAATATTGAGCTTTGGACCACAGACCAGTAGTATAAGACATGCGAATAATAACTTTAAGGCAGCGACAATGACATAAGGAGCTATGTAAAATCAATGGATTACTTATGAGCTTAAATGACACAGTTGACTTCAATTGACTAACAGTAGAACTCACTTAACTTGCTTTTGCAAATATCATTTCTATACTAGCACATAAGAGGAGTATAATTACACAAATGTGGAGTAATGAACATATAATGAAGTAATTTGACACGCTAAGGAGAGGGGAAACTATTGTTATCCATATTGGAGATCATATGCTGCCACTATGTTTCCTTTACTAGGAATAGAACTTAGGAAATTCACTTCGTTGTTATTAATCGCAAATATCAGATTTCATGCCAAGGAACATGGAATCGAATAGCCTTACATACCTTATTTTCTGACCAATAGAACTATCACGATTTAGAGTCCTTTTTTGGGTGCTAATCTACAATATAAGTCATGATTAAGCTAATGTTAGCAGCTAATCACATTAAGGGCCTCAAAAAATAGTAGCGAAACACTTGACGGACAGTAGACCCATACAACCCTTATACAAATGGTGAACCACCACACCCTTCTTCTATACATTAATAAAATTTTATACATCCTTTGCCAAGATACCCAAGCTGCCCCAACAACAATACACATAAGGCAACCACTATCAATCCCCAAAAATTCTTCATCTTAATAGGAGAGTATTGAAGTAAAGGATTCATCGCCATCCATGAGTTCTTGACAAATATATACAAAATTCTCTACCCCAAATTTGTACTTAAAGAGAGGAAAAAATGGGCAATAGTCTTACCTTAGTTTCTGGAAATTTATCATCTAAACTTATACTTCAAGAACTTAAACTCTCCTTCAAACTTTTACTTGAAAAGGGGGAAAATATTCAAGAACCCTAATGTGTTTTAGGGCTGCTGTTTGAAGCCAAGAATGACCAAGAGAAAAACTTAATAAATCTAAAAAATTTCAAGTTAAAAATGAAGCAAATGATCTGATCTTTGTCCCTTTAAAAGAGAGGTGCATTGGCCGACTTTCTTGGCCAATTTTGGGCCATATATTGTCTAGTAGGTGACCCACCTACTTGGCCTTTTAACTTGGGCCTTTGAGGACTTCAACCCTTGTTGGGACTTGGTGCCAATTATCCTACTATTCTTTTCAATTTGGGCCATAATTAATTCAAGTAGGTGATCCACCTACTTGGAATTTTCACTTGGGCCTTTTTGGACTTGAGAATATTGGGCCTTGGCTATCCATTTTCCCCTTATTCTTCTACTCAACTTCGGCCAGATTAATGCAAGTAGGTGGTAGTGTAATTGGCTCAATTACATGGTCAAAAGAGTCTTAGTAAGTGATGCACCTACTTGGTCCTTTGGGCTGGTCAATAAGTAAAAGTAGGTGATGCACCTACTTGTCACCTATTAGCTTAGTTAAGTCAAGCAAGCAACTCACTTATTTTATTTCATTTTCTAAATCTGACTTCCTTTTGCTTTAACTTAACACTTCACCTTAAACTTTAAGCTCAAATACGACCTTACTATCTCAAGTTTAAATACTTTTATCAGAGTTGACTTGGAGTATACATGTTGAAATGTGCAAGGCAAGCAACACCTTCTAATCTATTTTAAACCACCACTACTCATCTAAGACATATTGTCCCTCACCTATACCATAAGTTTATGTTAAGTGTCATATGAATAAAAGTAGCATATGGAGAATATAGGGTGTTACATCCTCCCCTCCTTAAGAAAATTCATCCTCGAATGTTAGCATAGTAGTGATGAGTCAGGGATTTCGAATTATTTAGGGCATAATATTCAGAGTTTTAGTGTTCTCAATGCCTATTTTATGATCTAAACTGATGTTAAATGCTAATTTACAGAAATGAAGGCTAAAGAACAAGATAAGGACATTACCAAGCAAAATGGAGCGAAAAAGCTGAAGAAAAGCAAGACTGATGCTCGCCTAAGCCACTCGGCAAGTCACCGCGTGGCTCTTTAGCTCTCCAAAAGTTACAGCAGGACAACCCATGGACAAATCTAACTCAGCAAGGAGAATGGTATTTCAGTGAAGTGCCAAATAGATCAGCGATGGAAGTTTTGATCACCTAAAGTTGCAGAAGGGACTGGTAAAAAGGCAAGACAAAAAGGCGAGAAGAGGGGAACTTGGTGCGTCACCAAACAGGTCGGCGAACCCGACTTCGATCGCCTAAAGTTACAAAAAATAAGTGATGAAAAGCCAAGCCAAGAAGGAGATGGAAGGAGCACTCGTCGGATCGCCAACTTGGTCGGCGAAGCACGACTTATTTCACCGAGTGCCTCCGAAGTTGAAAATCTGGGAATGTATAAATGTAATTTTTTGAAAGGAGTTTTGAAGTTCTGAAGTTTTTTGGAGAGTTCCCACATTGTCTAGTTTTAGGTTTTTGATCCCTAACATTGTTCTTTAAGTTTTTGAGTAGAGATTTAGTGTTTAATTGATTTTGGAATTGAATTTGAGCATTTTGAAGACTTGTGGATTGTTCCCCAAGAAGATGGAAAACATAGTTGGTAACGATTTCTTGTTATTTATTATGTGTGGCTCAAATCCCCATTCTTGGGGGTGTGATCATGTGATTGAATGTTCCAATTAGCTTATGGGTGTTAGTATTTACTTATTTTATTGTTGATTTGAAGTGGGTTTAATTAATAATTGATTTTTAATTGATGAATTATAGTTGCAAATGCAGTTCTAGTTTAGCAATCAAAGCTTGCTTGAGAAAGAGGTTTTAGAATTAAAACTATTAATTGATGATTGTAGTGACTGGGTTATTGTGGGCTTAGCTTGAGAAAGTGGATCTGAACTCAATCTTACTAAGCTATCTTGAAAAAGTAGATTGATTGAGGTTTTGGGCTGTTTATATTTGTTGGGCTAGTCGAGGTTCGAGAGAACTCGCTTGATTCGTAATAGTTGATTGAGAAATAGCTATTTCACTTAAGGCCTAGACTAACCACTAAGATTCAACGACTTTTAGTAAGTAATAATCACCCATTTAGCTAAATTGTCATTCAATTGATCACACTCCCAAGGATCCCTCTCTATTTGATTACTCCCGTTTGTTCGTAGTTGTTAATTTTTCATTCTAATCCCCCAAATTGACATTAGTTGTCAAACCCCTACTATTTACTTTAATTGTTTCGAGAATGTTTACTCCTACAAATGATTAGAACACTCCTTTCACTTCGTAATTGAATTCTTTACTTTATCACTCCATGTGGGATTGACACTAACTCTTAGTTGGGTTTATACTTGATTGCGACTGCCTACACTTAGAATCAAATGAAGTGTAGTTGATCATTATAAAAAATGGTGCCGCTGCCGGGGAATGGTGTTTAGAATTCTTTTAGTGAGGTATAGTTGTGAAATAATCTTGTTGTAGTTGAATCAACTTATTTTTGTTTGTCGTTGGCTGCTCTTAAACATGTGACAAGATGAGTGTTAACGGGAGAAATGCTAGCCAACTTGGACACAATGATGACATCGATAATTTGGACGATGTCAATGAAGATCAGTTAGAAAGTGCAGGTGCTATTCGATTGCCTCTGGTTCTGGGCAATGCGGTATTTCATGTGACTAATACTATGTTGCAGTTGTTGCAAATGAAGGGTTTATTTGGAGGTCTAGCTACTGAGGATCCTCATGAACACATCCGAAACTTTGTGGATGTGTGTGGGCCATTCTCCTTCAAGAACATCACCAGGAGTCGGTCTGACTTCGTTTGTTTCCCTTTTCTTTAAGGAGGAGGCAACGAAGTGGTTGGATGATTTACCAAGGCATTCAATCACTTCTTGGGAGGAGCTCACTGATGCTTTCTATGTAAGGTTTTTCCCTCCCTCGAAGATGATGACATTGAGAGATAATATTCAGAACTTCAAACGAGTGGATGGTGAACAAATTCATGAGATATGGTTGAGGTTTCAGAAGTTCCTGCTCCAATGTCCAACTTATGGACTCCCGAACAATGTGTTGTTACAAATCTTCTACCAGAGTCTGGATTCGGTTAACAAGGGTGTGGCTAACCAGCTTGTCGAAGGAGGAATCATGCAACAACCGTTTGAAATAGCATCTACTCTTCTTGATGAGATGACAAAGATTAACCGTGCTTGGTACACTAGGGTAAATCAAGTGTCTCCTTTGAACTTCAGGATGACAAGGGAAAAAATAGAAAAGGACCAAGGGTGGGATGAAAACATAGAAAGATGATGTCCCAAATGGAATTGTTAAAAAAACCGATCATGGAAAGTATTTATGAAAACAAAGAGGTGAAAAAAGTGTCAAGACTCATGGAGGGTTCTTGCCCAGGCTCTTTAAAGTCATGCGGAAATCAAGGTTGGAACACACTTATTGAGGATGGATGGAGAAGTTACAATGAATTTTGGAGGAGAGAAGATGATTATGATTCCTATTACATGCACATGGGTGATAGCCCAAGATCTAGGGATAGTTCTGGAAGCTTTCGGGTGGATGATTTGTTATCCGCATTCTAAATAAGGTTGAAGGATCTGACAACATGCTTAAGGAAATGAAAGCTCACTTCTTATCCTTGAACAATAAAGTAAATTCTCACTCGGAGTCCATCAAGCAACTTGAATGTCAAATGAGTCAACTTTCAGCCCAGTTGGAGTCCAAGCCGCTAGAGAAGGTTGCAAATGATATAATGGTGGATTCAAAGGTTAATCATGATAAATGCTTGGAGGTGTTGACCCTGAGTGGGAAAGTAGCAGGTGGTGATATGAAAGTGAATGGCGATGCAAACACTAATAAAGAAGGGGATGACGCCATTGGTGTAGAGGAATCCGACAAAGCACCAGAGAATGACACACACAAAGAGATTGAGGAAAATCCAATACAAATCATCACCGAGGAACTGCAAACATCTAAGGAGGGGGCTGCTTCTTCTTCAAAGATGTAACACCCTGTAATCTGGTAGGCCAACTAGGGCTAAGCATGAGGGTAACAAGCCAAGAAGTAGGGGAAAGAGCCAAGGGAAAAGGGGCAAGAGGCAAGGGCCAAGGCAAGGGACCAAGACTTCCCAAGTGTTCCCAAGCACTGCCCCCACCTTCATGACCACCACCACGGCTAGTGGGGGGGACCACGGCCCGTGGTGTGATCCATGGTGGCTAGGCAGTAGCTCCCCATGGGCTGCCCCATGTTGGCTCACCTTTACGAGCCACTTCACGGACAGTGGTGAAGACCACGGCTCGTGGGAAGGTTCGTGGTGATACCTTCATTTCTTGGAGGCCAATGCAAGCTGGCCTAGCTACTGGTAAAAGGACCATGGCTCGTGGTGCCTCAAGTGAAGCCTGGGCAGTAGGCTGCCATGTGAGGGCCATTTTCGGAAATTATGGTTTAAGTTTGAATAAGGTGAGGTCGTTTTATTTAGGCCTAGTACCCCTATATAAGGGATTTTAACCCCTTAAAATCACCATTCAAGACATTATTTTCAAAACCCCAAAAGAATCACAAAGTTCATCCTCTCAAATATTTCTCTCGCTAGAACTTGAAGAAGAAGAAAGAGTTGGAGCAAGGGTCAAGATTAAGTCTCCATTCCTCAAGAAATTATGAGCTTTGTAATCAAGGTATGATGGCTTTACATCCATGGGATCCTTCCTCCCATGAAGTCCCCTAGAATTCCACAATTTGAAGAAGAATTCCCAAATTCTAGTTAGGGTTTCATCCAATGTTGTAGGTTATGATGAATGTTGATCCAATTGAGTGGATTATGATTGTTTATGATTTAATCGATAGATTTACATGATTTTAGGATGAATTTACTTGTACCCCTGCCTAACCCATGTCTAGAAAGATGAAATTGATGTAATTGGGTTTTATGCCATGAAAGGGGAAATTGAGGATTTAGATGTAATCTTCTAGAATTGATGAAATACATTGTAGATCTCTTGAAAGTTAAGCATATAGACATGAATTGATTGAGATTAATGTAGGCATTATTAACCATGAATAGTAGTGATAGAGATTGGGGGCTATATGATGAAATATAATTAGATTGTTTAAGATTGAAGAATATAGATGTAAATTGTTTAAGAGTAAAGCATATAAGCATGAATTGAATGAGATCAAGTATATATGATGAATTATGACTTGTAGGCTATGATGATTAGAATTGTCTTGAGACTAAGACATGTATTATGAATGATAATTATGTAGGGCTTTGAGAGTAAAGCTTATATGATGAATGTTGACTTGTAGCTAGGATTGTTGTGATGACCTATATTATGAATGTATGAGATCATGTATGTTCATATAGAATCTATGTAAATTCTTTAAGAACACTTTGAGAGTGAAGTGTCAATGATTATGATATTGTTGTTGTGTTGATTGAAAGGCTATTCTCATGAACACATAATGTATAAATGTGAAAAGTTTTCTCACATATAATGATTCTAGGTTGAAAGGCTTGCTCACCTAAAACGAATATGAGTCCAATGATTATAAGATGACACGAGGCTTGAGGTGATTTCCCAAGACCTTCATATGAGAATGATGTGAGGTGAGTTCCCATGTTCCTAAGTTAGTAAACAAAAGATGATAAACATGAGGTGATTACCCATATCATGTGATGAGAAGTGTGAGGTGACTACCCTTAATATATATAACTCCTAAAGCAAGGCACGAGGTGAATACCTATTAGCCTTTATTGTTGATCATGTAGGCGAATACCTATGATCCTTTTAAAACGAGGTGGAGGCAAATACCTATATCATATCATGTTAGTCATGAAGGTGAATACCTATGATCTTTGTAAAATGATGTGGAGGCGAATACCTATTTCATATAATGATGGGGCGTGTAGGTGAATACCTATGACTATACAAGTAAGGTAAGAGGTGAATACCCATTAGCCTTTATAATAGACATAGAGAGGTGAGTCCCCATGTATTGAAAGTGAAGCAAGAATAATGTAAATTATGTCATGATGAATGAAATGTTTGGATTGTTGCTAGAATGGCCTTCCATGAGATATGACTAGAGGTAAATCCACATGTCTATAAAAGGTAAGTTAAATATGAGAATGATTGATGATGAGTTTGAGTGCTTGGCTAAGGTTGCCAACATTGATGAGTAAGACTAGTGAAAGATTATGCATGTCTTGGCTAAGTATGACTTGTGGTTACATGATGGAGTATTTCTTATGTTATGATTGCTTATGTACATTGCCTATGCTTATGACTTATGTTGTTATGTCTATGGTTATAGCCTATGTCTTATATTGACCAATGCTTATGTTATGCCTATGTTGATGATTTATGCTAGCCATCATATTTAGTACATGATTGTACTAACACATACTTTGCCTAAATTCTTATCAAATGTAGGGTCTGGCAATATTAACTTCCATTCCCGTGGTTTGGCTCATAGTAGATCAAGGAGTGAAAATTTTGTGAGTCCTCATAATGTTCGTGGATCTGACCACCACGTCCTTATGTTTTTCATTTTCTGTTTAGAACAATTGTATGGGTTGTGTCCCAAGATATTCATGTTTTAGATGGTTTGAGACAAGTGCAATAGACTTCCGCTTCGTTTTATGAAACTTTGATATTATGAAAAAAAATGTTTTAAATTTCCGCTCATTTCTATTATCTTATTTTATGATATGGTAAGTTGGCTTGTATGTAACACCCTGTAAAAACTAGTAAGTCCTAGCTAATGCTTGACGGAATCTAGAAGGTGAAATTAGAGCCTCACATGTGAGTTTGAAGTTGGAAACTTGATTAACTGTTGTTAGATGGTTTCCCGAGTGAAGGTTGAGGAATTTAGGGGTTAAACGTCAAGATACAACTATAATGCCAGGAAACTAGTGAGTTGAACTAGTGTGTTGTAGAGTCTTGTATTGGAGTTTTGGAGTGTTGTATGAGGGTTAAAACTCATATAAATGACTCCCGTACTTAGAATGACATGTTTAGGGATTAAACGTTTGGGTACGACTCCCCAAGGTGTCTTTGAGGAGAACCCAAACATTGCCCAAAAAGCTACAAAACAGTTTGGTTCACCGCTCCAATTGACGCCCAGTAGATCAACCTACGCCCTGTAGGTCATGGGCTTAGGTCAGGCCTGAGTTGGCCTGCAACATTTGAGCCCTAGGTCCAAACGACAGACCCAAACCACGCTCAGTCAACCCATCCACGGTTCGTAGGTGGTACCAGATTTTGGGATTTTTAGTTTAAGTTAGGGGTTTGGGAATTAGTTAGGTATTTCATTATTTTAGTCTAGGGTCGTTTTATACTGATTTAATAGACCTATATAAACCATTTTAAGTCATTAAAACACCTTTTAACAAATCATAACCCAAGACCTCAAATCAAATCCCAACTTCCCTTCCCTCCAAGAATCTTCTCTCTAGAACCTCCATTAAAGACCAAGAAAGAGATCAACTAGGGCTTGAAGATGGGAGATTTTTCATACGAATTTGAGGGGATTCTAAGTCTAAGGTATGGATGCTTTTCATTCTTGGTTAGCTATCACCAAGAAGGCCCTTCAACTATGTTTTAAAATTCCCCAAATCTGGCGTTTTCAAATCTAGTAATGGGTCTTCTTCCTAAACGAATTCAGTTGTTTAATTATGGTTTATTATGATTTTTTAAGAGGATTTATGGTTGTATTAATGGATTATTGATGGATGTTGATAAAAATCTCTCTTGGACCCATGATTTCCCCTTCTTCCCAAATTGTGAACTAGGGTATGACTTGATTGATGATGAAAGCTTGACAATGGATTATGTTTACATTGAATTATGTTTGTTATTGATGATACTACTTATTTTAGATGATTCTAACTTGAACTTCAAAGAATCCATGAGTTTTCCCCAACCTTAGCTATGGCTCTTCCCTACACAATGAATGTTGTTAAAAGTTGATTCAATTGATTGAGTGAGAGTTGATTATGATGTAATTCCATGATCTAAGTATGAATCTACCTATATTCTTGATTAACCAAAGATTATAGGGTTATATCATGAAATAGGCAAATTGAGGGTTAGATGTAAATCTTTAAGATTGACGAACTTCTTAGTAATTGCCTTAGATTAGATCACTTAGACATGAATTGCTTATGAATGAATCTTGTAGACATGAACTAACTTGATTAGGTCTTATATGATGGATCATGGTTGAAGTAGTATTGTGATCTAGTTTACTTGATGCTAAATGTCTATAATTGAGTACGAATGAAGTATGTAGTTAAGTTTACTTTAAGAGTTAGGTATACATTATTACAATGTGAGGCATACCTTGAGAGTAAGGCTCATAATATGAAGATAATTCCTAAGGCTTAAATGGTAAAATCTAATATGAATAAGTTAAGGTTGCTTAGGCTTAAGGAAGGAATCTATTATGTAGGTTGAAGTTGTATATGGCATTATTGTGCAAAGACTTCACCCACATGACCTATGATATGATCACATGAGTTTATGCATGAAATGAATGTATTACTTGAGTCATGGTTGTATCTATGTTATATATGTTGAATGCTAGATGTGTTGACTCAATGTGATTCTTAAATGCAATACATGTGTATTATGTGTGATTGTGGTATTATGTACATGTTTATGAACACTTGAGAAGGAAGTGTCGATGATGATAATGTATCTATGCTGATTGATTGAAAGGTTAGTTCTCATATGCACCTTTACATACTATTATGCATGAAATGTACATGACCATGTTGATCCACTTGAAAGGTGGAGGTGTTTAGTTATTGTGTATATTGTGGTATTGATGCAAGATCCTTCTTTCCTATACCCCTATACATGGGTATGTATGATATGTTATGACTATGGTCGTATTTTTGTGTTGAATTAAAGGTTAATTCTCATGAAAACACTATGAATGATAATGTGAAAGGTTTACTCACTTATTGATGGTTCTAAAGTGAAAGGATATTCTCACTTAATGAATCTTTGAGTTATTATGATGTATGTTGGTTTAAGTGCCTAGTGCATTCTTTCACTAACCTAAACTTAAGTAAAGACTTAATGTATCTTTTAAAGGGAATTATGCTTAGCACCGAGCGGATATGAAAGTGAGATGGGAGGCTTTTACATTTAGCAAGTCCGACTTCCCAATGTATGTTATCTCATGGGATGGAAACCTTCTACGTTTAGCAAGTTTGGGTTTCTAGTAGCAATCCCCATATCCCATAACTATGTGCCCACATAGGTATTAATTAGTGGATCCACCTAAAAGTTATTATGTACGTTCTACCTTATGCAAGTAGGACACCCTCTTTTCGGCTCACATGGTCTATGTCGATTAAGGCTATTATCCCTAAATGATACGAATACTAGCTATAATAAGAACATGGACTCTAATCATGAATTCATAAGATGTACTACTTAGTATGAGTAGGGGTATGGGACTCCACCCATACATTGCACAAGTGGACTGTAAGAGGGGTTACAATTAGGTCCTCTTATGTAATGAGGACTTTTGAATTATGTATGTGTGATATGAATGAATGATAAGGTTGACTTTGCTTGTTACAAATTATGATGATGAATGTCTTCTTACTTATGTATGTTGGTTATGAATGAACTAAAAGTAAGATATGTATGTTGTTGTTGGTCTAAATGTGATACTTGGCATTTGGTAGGGTTATGGAACTTTACCTTTGCATTGCACTAGTATGATTTTGGTTTGCATATATGTGGTGTGAACTTATGTTATGCATGATCATGGTAGCCTAAAAGTAAGACTTAGTGTAGATAGGATTGTGGGATCCTAGCTATGCATTGCACAAGTTTAGCTTAAGGTTACTCATGTGATAGTTCTATTATGTTGATATGATCTTTTTATGTACTTATGTATGTAAACTATGTCTTGTGAAAATTGGAGTATGCATTATGTTGTGTTGAAGACTATGCTTGTAATTGTGATGATATTTTATATGTTATAATGAATTGTGCATGACTTGTCCTATGAGCTACATTCTCCAACTATTTCAAAGATGATGTTCAAAAATGGCATGAAGCATGGCTTTAAACAAAATGTCCCTTTTTAATGCATGTTTTAAGGATTTTCTTTCATGGCTTCCATACTTAGAACATTTTGTGCTAACCCATATTTCTATATTTTCTATAAGTGTAGGGTTTGGAGATATTGGATTCCATCCTTGTGGCTAGGACCTTTGTAGATCAAGAAGAAGAAGATTGGTGAGTCCTCATAGTATTTGAGGACTTGACCACATGTTTGTTTTATGTCGTTCTTTTATGTTATAGATTTATGTAAGGGAAGTGTCCCTAAGATTGTATTAAAGAGTTTTAATTCTAATGTTATAGATGGTTTGACATAGTGTCATAGACTCTCTCATTTTATAAAGACTTCGATTGTAAGAATTTTTTTTAATTTTCCACATTTTTCCTATTTTCTTATGTCATGATATGCTAAGGGCTTGTATGAGGCCCATTCGGGGTCAAGTACGCTGTGTTACGAATAGGGTGTGCTCTCGGGTTGTGACAAACTTGGTATTGGAGCATAATGTTTTGGAATGGTCTTGGGATGTAAAACCATGTCTAGTAGAGTCTTGTTCATCGGTGTGAGTCGCGACACATCTATGAGCGAGAGGCTATAGGACATTAGGGAACTTCACTTCTTCATTCTCTAAGTCGTGCCATTGATCTATAAGCTCTCTCTCTCTTATCCCTTATCCGATGGTCTTTAGGATGTGACTATTAGAAGGGTTTATGCTACAAGGAGTGAGGGAGAAAGGTTGGTTGAGATGACAATTATGGCTTTGTGACTTGTTAGATTTGAGATGATAGATTGTGATGATGTCTTTAGTGTGAAAAATGCTTCATTGTTGCCCTTATATTATAAAAGAGGTTTAAAGGAATTGAGTAGGCCTACTCCCAAGGGGGTGATAGTGTGCCTACCTAGCAAGGTGATTGTGAGGTATGTTTAGTTGTTGGGAGAACCCGACTTAGTCATGATGAGTTTCAAGGTATGTTTGATAGATTGGTGGAATAGTGGTGCTTAAGTGGTGCCTAGAGATGTTGAGTAAGTAGACTCCTTTAAAGGAGGATAGAAGTGTAATTCTCCATGGTTTAGAATCATCTTGTGTGATGAGTGTGAAGGTTTAGTTATGACTTGCTCCGACCTTAGAATTGAAGGAAGTGATGATGTAAAGAGTTTGTATTGGCTTACCCCCAAGTGGGGGATAATGTGCTTAGATGGTAAGGTCATTGAGTTTCCTTAAAGTTCATGAGTTAGGCTTGCTTGATAATCTCGCCTTAAGAGGTGTAGTGAGTTTGAGAAGTTTAATCCCGGTTTGGTGGGCTCATATGAGACTATGAGTGGTGTTGGTAAGGTTGCTTGTGAGCAAGAATGCTTAAATGAGAACCTCTCTAATTTAGAAGTACCGATTGGGATCTTAGACCGGTGAGTTAAAAAATAGAAGAGTAAGAAAGTGCTTCCATGAAAATGTTGAGGAGTGGCATTTTAGTAAAGGTTTTTAGTGAAGATGCTTATTTGGGAGGCCAAGGCCCCCAAAAGATGTCCCAATACCCTTATGTTCCCTTTTATTCCTCCTTTAGCTCAAGATGATAAGTCCTCCTTGACTCATTTTATGATTTAGAAGTCTTGGATGTTATGTGTGTCCTATGATTTCCTTGTCCTTTAGAGTTACTCTTGTTAACCTTGGTAGGGATTGGATGCATGGTTATTAGACCTCTATTAGTTTTAGTGCCCGGTAAGGTTTTAATGAGCCTTGGTAATGCTTGAGTTTGTTTGAAAGGAGTAGTATTTGAGGTTTTAGAAAAAAGGGGCTTACTCCTAAGTGGAAGATCATGTGCTTGGATAACAATTTTGATTGAGAGTCCCGATATCCTCATCCTTTCCTTCTATTCCTATTCTAGCTTGAGACCAAGAGTTCCCTTTTGGGCTTGTTTTATGTTTAAGAGTCATGAGTGTATTGGAAATTTCCATGATCTCCTTATGTTAGGCATGTTTTTTTGAAAGATTCTTATTTTGTATAAAATGGATTTCTCATGATTTACATGTTCCACATGTTGTTGTGCATCTTAGTATGATGATTGCATATTTGACTTCTTGAGATGATGAGATGAACATGTTTTGTTAAGTTCTTGATGAAATTGCACATTGGCTCCATAATGTTGTACTGAGCTTGCTTATAGTTGAAAAACAGGTAATTCTTCCTATGACTAGGTGATTAATGATGTTTGGAAGTGTTTGTGAAGGCTCACTCCCAAGGAGGAGATGGTGTGTCTAGCTAACATTGTGTTATGTGCTTATGTGTTGCCTTGACTTCCTTATATAATGCATGTTCATGAAAACTTGTGTTTTGAAAGGAAATGAGTTTATGTGAATTGTTTTCCTCATGTAGTAGTGCTTTGGGTAAGAGGTGCCTATTGTACTTCATGAGAAGAAAATATGAGCATGTTTTAGTTGGAGAAGGTAATTCCTCCAATAAAATGAAAATGTTGAAGTTATGATGCATAATGAGTTGTAGATGTAGTTCTTACTTCTTTGTGTTGCATTGAGTATGTCTGAGATGGAGGGGATGTTTCCTCATTTGAATAAGTGCGTATTGTGAATAGTGTATCTTGAGTTGTGCATTATTTTGATGTTTCATGAATGATGGGCTGCTAGTATTGAGTCTTTAATTCCAAGAAGTGTTTAAAGTGTCATTCGAGGACGAATGTTCCTAAGGGGGGGATAATGTAACACCCCGTAAAAACTAGTAAGACCTAGTTAATGCTTGACGGAATCTAGTAGGTGAAATTAGAGCCTCACATGTGAGTTTGAAGTTGGAAACATGATTAAATGTTGTCAGATGGTTTCCCGGGTGAAGGTTGAGGAATTTAGGGGTTAAACGTCAAGATACAACTATAACGCCCGGAAACTAGTGAGTTGAACTAGTGTGTTATAGAGTCTTGTAGTGGAGGTTTGGAGTGTTGTATGAGGGTTATAACTCATAGAAATGACTCCCGTACTTATAATGACATGTTTAGGGGTTAAATGTCTAGGTACGACTCCCCAAGGACCACCCAAGGGGTCCTTGAGGAGGACCCCAACACTGCCCAAAAAGCTGTCAAAACAGCTTGGTTCACTGCTCCAATTGACGCCCAGTAGATCAACCTACGCCCTGTAGGTCAGGGGCTTAGGTCAAGCCTGAGTTGTCCTGCAACATTTGAGCCCCAGGTCCAAACGACGGACCCAAACCACGCCCATTCAACCCATCCACGGTCCATGGATGGGGATCCGTAGGTGGTGCAAGATTTTGGGATTTTTAGTTTAAGTTAGGGGTTTGGGAATTAGTTAGGTATTTAATTATTTAGTCTAGGGTCGTTTTATACTGATTTAATAGACCTGTATAAACCATTTTATGTCATTAAAATACCTTTTAATAAATCATAACCCATAACCCCAAATCAAATCCCAACTTCCCTTCCCTCCAAGAATCTTCTCTCTAGAACCTCCATTGAAGACCAAGAAAGAGATCAACTAGGGCTTGAAGATGGGAGATTTTTTGTACGAATTTGAGGGTATTCTAAATCTAAGGTATGGATGCTTTTCATTCTTGGTTAGTTATCACCAAGAAGCCCCTTCAACTATAGTTCAAATTCCCCAAATCTAGGGTTTTCAAATCTAGTAATGGGTCTTCTTCCTAACCGAATTCAATTTTTTAATTATGGTTTATTATGATTGTTTAAGATGATTTATGGTTGGATTAATGGAGTATTGATGGATTTTGATAAAAGTCTCCCTTGGACCCATGATTTCCCCTTCTTCCCAAATTGTGAACTAGGGTATGACTTGATTGATGATGAAATCTTGAAAATGGATTATTTTTACATTGAATTATGTTTGTTATTGATGATACTACTGATTTTAGACGATTCTAACTTGAACTCCAAAGAATCCATGAGTTTCCCCCAAACCTAGCTATGGCTCTTCCCTACACAATGAATGTTGTTAGAAGTTGATTCAATTGATTGAGTGAGAGTTGATTATGATGTAATTACATGATCTAAGTATGAATCTACTTATATTATTGATTAACCTAAGATTCTAGGGTTATATCATGAAAGAGGCAAATTGAGGGTTAGATGTGAACCTTTAAGATTGATGAACTTCTTAGTGAATTGCCTTAGATTAGATCACTTATACATGAATTTCTTATGAATGAATCTTGTAAACATGAACTAACTTGATTAGGTATTATATGATGGATCATGGTTGAAGTAGTATTGTGATCTAGTTTACTTGATGCTATATGTCTATAATTAAGTAAGAATGAAGTATGTAGTTAAGTTTACTTTAAGAGTTAGGTATACATGATTACAATGTGAGGCATGCCTTGAGAGTAAGGCTCATAATATGAAGATAATTCCTAAGGCTTAAATGGTAAAAGCTAATATGAATAAGTTAAGGATGCTTAGGCTTAAAGAAGGAAACTATTATGTAGGTTGAAGTTGTATATGGCATTATTGTGCAAAGAATTCACCCACATGACCTATAATATAATCACATGAGTTTATACATGAAATGAATGTATTACTTGAGTCATGGTTGTATCTATGTTATATATGTTGAATGCTATATGTGTTGACTCAGTGTGACTCTTAAATGCATTGTATTGTGTATTATGTGTGATTGTGGTAATATGTACATGTTTATGAACACTTGAGAAGGAAGTGTCTATGATGATAGTGTATCTAGGGTGATTGATTGAAAGGCTAGTTCTCATATGCACCTTCACATACTATTATGCATGAAATGTACATGACTATGTTGATCCACTTGAAAGGTGGAGGTGTTTAGTTATTGTGTATATTGTGGTATTGATGCAAGATCCTTCTTTCTTATACCCCTATACCTGGCTATGTATGATATGTTATAACTATGGTCGTATTGTTGTGTTGAATGAAAGGCTAATTCTCATGAAAACACTATGAATGATAATGTGAAAGGTTTACTCACTTATTGATGATTCTAAAGTGAAAGGATATTCTCACTTAATGAATCTTTGAGCTATTATGATGTATGTTGGTTTGAGTACCTAGTGAATGTAACTTTTAAAGGGAATTATGCTTAGCAATGAGTGGTTATGAAAGTGGGATGGGAGGCTTTTACGTTTAGCAAGTCCGGCTTCCCAATGTATGTTATCTCATGGGATGGAAACCTTCTACGTTTAGCAAGTCCGGGTTTCTGGTAGCAATCCCTATATCCCATAACTATGTGCCCACATAGGTATTAGCTAGTGGATCTACCTAAAAGCTATTATGTACGTTCTACCTTATGCAAGTAGGACACCCTATTTTCGGTGTGGGGGTAGAACACCAGATTCCATGTAGTTCACATGGTCTATGTCGGTTAAGGCTATTATCCCTAAATGATATGAATACGATCTATAATAAGAACATGGACTCTAATCATGACTTCTTAAGAGGTACCATTTAGTATGAGTGGGGGTATGGGACTCCACCCATACATTGTACAAGTGGACTTTAAGAGGGGTTAGGGTTAGATCCTCTTAGGTAATGAATACTTTTGAATTATGTATGTGTGATATGAACGAATGATAAGGTTGACTTTACTTGTTACAAATTATGATGATGAATGTCTTCTTACTTATGTATGTTGGTTATGAATGAACTAAAAGTAAGATATGTATGTTGTTGGTGGTCTATATGTTATACTTGGCATTTGGTAGAGTTATGGGACTTTACCTTTGCATTGCACTAGTATGACTTCTGGTTGCATATATGTGGTGTCAACTTATGTTATGCATGATCATGGTAGCCTAAAAGTAAGACTTAGTGTAGATAGGATTATGGGATCCTAGCTATGCATTGCCCAAGTTTAGCTTAAGGTTACTCATGTGACAGTTCTATTATGTTGATATGATCTTCTTATGTACTTATGTTTGTGAACTATGTCTTGTGAAGATTGGAGTATGCATTATGTTGTGTTGAAGACTATGCTTGTAATTGTGACAATATTCTATATGTTATGATGAATTGTGCATGACTTGTCCTATGAGCTACATTCTCCGACTATTTTAAAGATGATGTTAAAAAATGGCATGAATTATGGCTTTAAACAAAATGTCCCTTTTTAATGCATGTTTTAAGGATTTTTTTGCATGGCTTCCATACTTAGAACATTTTGTGCTAACCCATATTTCTATATTTTCTATAAGTGTAGGGTTTGGAGATATTGTATTCCATCCTCGTGGCTAGGACCTTTGTAGATCAAGAAAAAGAAGATTGGTGAGTCCTCATAGTATTCGAGGACTTGACCACATGTCTGTTTTATGTCGTTCTTTTATGTTTTAGATTTATGTAAGGGTCGTGTCCCTAAGATTGTATTAAAGAGTTTTAATTATGATGTTATAGATGATTTGCGACATAGTGTCATATACTCTCTCATTTTATTAAGACTTCGATTGTAAGAAAAGTTTTAAATATTCTGCAATTTTCCTATGTTCTTATGTCATGATATGCTAAGGGCTTGTATGAGACCCCTTTGGGAACAAGTACACCGTGTTACGACTAGGGGGTGCTCTCAGGTCGTGACATTATATGAGGCCTCTCGGGGTCTTGTACGCGTTGTTACATCTAGGGGTACACCTGGGTCGTGAAAAACTTAGTTATTAGAGCATGAGGTTTAGAATGATTCTAGATGTCTCAAGACCACGTCTAGTAGAGTCTTGTTCATAAGTGTGAAATGCACTACATTTATGAATCAGAGGCTACGAGATGATTAGGAAACTTCACTTCTTCATACTCTTAGTCGTTCCATAGAGTTTAACTCTATAACGTCTTTCTCTTAATCCTTTCCCGATGGTCTACATGATATGACTACTAGAAGGGCTAGTGCTAGAAGGAATGAGAAAGACAATGTGGAGCAAAACGTTCCTTTCCGAGCTCTTCCTTAAGCTCCAATTGACCCTTTAGGTGAGAATGTGACTAATGCGGAGCTTAAGACAACCTTTCAAGTGTTGGCTCAAGCCATGATGACCCAATCCAATAGAGAGGTGGTAGCCCACGTGAACCCAAATATGGGTACGGCAGCGTCTAGAGTGAGGGATTTTATGAGTATGAACCCTCCAGAATTTTATGGCTCCAACGTTAAGGAAGACCCTCAAGAGTTTGTCGATGAGGTCTATAAGGTACTTGCTATTATGGGGGTGACTTTGGTAGAGAAGGCGGAATTGCCTGCTTACCAATTGAAAGGTGTTTCTCAAGTGTGGCACGACCAATGGAAAGAGGCAAGGATGGTAGGAGCAGGTCCCGTAGAGTGGGAAGTGTTTAAATTCGCATTTCTTGATAGGTTCTTTCCTGTTGAGTTAAGGGAAGCAATGGTGCAAGAGTTCACTAACCTTCGTTAAGGAAGTATGAGTGTGAATGAGTATGCCCTAAATTTCACTCAATTGTCTAAGTATGCTCCAACAATGGTGGAGGATTTTAGGGCTAAGATGAATAAGTTTGTGACGAGTATATCCAATATGGTGGCTAAAGAGTGTCGTACCACCATTCTCATTGGTGACATAGACATCTCCCGTCTTATGGTACATGCACAACAAATTGAGAAGGGGAAACTCAAGGAAACGTCTAGGGAGAAAAAGAGGTCTAGAATGGAGGATGATAATCCCTCTTATGCAAGGTCTGATGGAAATGGTTGCCCTAGGTATAGACAAAAGTTCCCCGGGCAAGGTTCCTCAAATATTCCTAAGTTCAACCAAGAAAGGGTGTCTAACCTTAGGTCCCAAGGTGATGGTAGTGGGGCCCTATTGCCAGGGTGTAGTAAGTTTGATAGAAGACATGCACGTGAATGCCTAGCGGGTTCTAATGATTGTTTTGGTGGCGGTAAGTTGGGCCACAAGATAAGGCATTTCCCTACAGTTTCTAGAAATGAAGGAGATAAGTTTTTGTAGGTCTCAACCCTACCCTTCATCCCGTCCAATTGGTTTGGGTGCGAATGCTCCAAAGCAGAATAAGTTCTATGCACTCCAAGATAGAGGTGAACAAAAGTGTCCTTCGGATGTGGCTACCAGTATGTCTTTAGTTGTTTATTAGATTCTGGTGTAGCTTTGTCTTATGTGACTTGATAGACTTGATATGGTAGACTTTGATGTTGTCTTTAGTATGAGTGGGCTGTATTATTGTTATGTTTTATTGATGGTAGAACCCGATATGGTCATTATGAGTTTTGGGTATGTTCCATGGTTTAGAATCATCTAGGGTCATGGATGTGAAAGCTTAGTGATAACTTGATCCGACCTTAGTTGAATTGAAAGAAATGGTGCTTAGAAAGTCTGTTTAGGCTTTCTCCCAAAGGGGAGATGATGTGCTTAGATAGCAAGGTCGTTGAGTGTTCTTATTATTTATGATTTGGGTTTACTTGAATTTCTTACCTTTGAAGGGTATAATGAGTTTGGGAAGTTTAGTCCCCATTTTGTAGGCCCATATGAGATCTTGAGATGTGTTGGTAAGGTTGTTTATGAGTTAGAGTTGCCTAATGAGTTAGTATCGGTGTATCTGGTTTTCCATGTCTCTGTGTTGAGAAAGTCTGTTGGATATCCGACGTTCATAGATCCCTTAGAAAGGTTGACAGTTAATGAGAATCTCTATTATGAAGAAGTACCAGCGGAGATCTTAGACCGGCAAGTTAAGAAGTTAAGGAACAAAGAAGTTACTTCCGTGAGAATGTTATGGAGGGATCTTTTAGTGAGGGTTTTAGTTGAGGGTGCTACTTGGGAGGCCGAGAATAAGATGTCCCGATATCCTCATCCTTTTTCATTCTACTCCTCCTTTAGCTTGAGATAATAAGTTCCTCTTGGTTGTCCTATGTTTTCGATTCATGTGTGTTTATGTGTTCCCATGATATACTTATGTTGTGCATGTCCATGAAAAACTTTTGTTTTGAAAGAATATGAATTTACATGATTGTTTTCCTCATGTTGTAGTACATCGAGTATGAGTTGCTTATAAACTTGATGAGTTGTATTGATGAACATGTCGTAACTTGGAGTAGAGAGAATTTCCCCTTGAAGTATGCTTTGAGTATAGATTGCATATAGGCTCCATGCGATTGTGTTGATCATGTTTTTAGTATGGAGAATGTATTTCCTCCTTGAACATGAGGAATGTTAAAATTTCATGTATTTTGTGTTGTTAGATGTAGTTCCTACCTTCCTAGAGATGCATTGAGCATGTTAGAGTTTGGAGTTGATGTTTCCTCCTTCGTTTTGTGCATGTAGATGAGTTGCATGCCTGATGGGAGCAAGTCAAGAGTCATTTCCTTTAAGAGATGCCTAGAACTTCATTCGAGGATGAATGTTCCCAAGGGGGAGATATTGTAACACCCCATAATCTAGTAGGCCAAATAGGGCTAAGCATGAGGGAAACAAGCCAAGAACTAGGGGCAAGAGCCAAGGGAAAAGGGGCAAGGGGCCAAGGTTGCCCAAGTGTTCCCAAGGACTGCCCCCACCTTCATGACCACCACCACGGCCAGTGGTGGGGACCACATCCCGTAGTGGCTAGGCAGTAGCTCCCCATGGGGTGCCCAATGTTGGCTCACCTTCACGAGCCACTTCACGGTCAGTAGTGAAGACCACGACTTGTGGGAAGGCTCGTGGTGATGCCTTCATTTCTTGGAGGCCAATGCAAGCTGGCTTAGGTACTAGTCCAAGGACCACGAGCATGACCAAGATCAGTGGTGAGGACCACGGTTCGTGGTGCCTCTCGTGAGGCTTGGGCAGTAGGATGCCAAGTGAGGGCCATTTTGGGAAATTTCGGTTCAAGTTGGAATAAGGTGAGGTCATTTTGTTTAGGCCCTAGTACCCCTATATAAGTGATTTTAACCCTTTAAACTCATCATTCAAGACATTATTTCCAAAACCCCAAAAGAATCCCAAAGTTCATCCTCTCAAATAATTCTCTCTCTAGAACTTGAAGAAGAAGAAAGAGTTGGAGCTAGGTCAAGATTAAGTCTCCATTCCTCAAGCAATTGTGGGCTTTGTAATCAAGGTATGATGGCTTTTCATCCATGGGATCCTTCCTCCCATGGAGTCCCCTAGAATTCCACAATTTGAAGAAGAATTCCCAAATTCTAGTTAGGGTTTCTTCCAATGTTGTGGGTTATGATGAATGTTGATCCAATTGAGTGGATTATGATTGTTTATGATTGAATTGATAGATTTACATGATTTTAGGATGAATTTACATGTACCCATGCCTAACCCATGTCTAGAAAGATGAAATTGATGTAATTGGGTTTTATGCCATGAAAGGGGAAATTGAGGATTTAGATGTAATCTTCTAGAATTGATGAAATACATTGTAGATCTCTTGAAATTTAAGCATATAGACATGAATTGATTGAGATTAATGTAGGCATGATGAACCATGATTAGTAGTGATAGAGATTGGGGGCTATATGATGAAATATGATTAGATTGCTTAAGATTGAAGCATATAGATGTAAATTGTTTAAGAGTAAAGCATATAAGCATGAATTGAATGAGATCAAGTATATATGCTGAATTATGACTTGTAGGCTATGATGATTAGAATTGTCTTGAGACTAAGGCATTTATTATGAATGATAATTAAGTAGGGCTTTGCGAGTAAAACTTATATGATGAATGTTGATTTGTAGATAGGATTGTTGTGGTATGAGTTACCCATATTGACCTATATTATGAATGTATGAGATCATGCATGTTCTTATGGAATCTATGTAAATGCTTTAAGAACACTTTAAGAGTGAAGGGTCAATGATTATGATATTGTTGATTTGTTGATTGAAAGGCTATTCTCATGAACACATAATGTATAAATGTGAAAAGTTTTATCACATAGAATGATTTTAGGTTGATAGGGTTGCTCACCTAAAATGAATCTAAGTCCAAGGACTATAAGATGACATGAGGCCGGCTTGAGGATTTTGCACGACCTTCATTTGAGAAGGATGTGAGGTGAGTTCCCATAGTCCTAAGTTAGTAAACAAGAGATGATAAGCATGAGGTGATTACCCATGTCATGTGATGAGGAGTGTAAGGTGACTACCCTTAATATATATAACTCCTAAAGCAACACAAGAGGTGAATACGCATTAGCCTTTATTGTTGATCATAGAGACTAATACCTATGATCCTTATAAAATGATGTGGAGGCGAATACCTATATCATATCATGTTGGACATGAAGGTGAATACCTATGATCCTTGTAAAATGATGTAGAGGCGAATACCTATATCATATAATGATGGTGCATGTAGGTGAATACCTATGATTCCCTAAAATGGTCATGGAGGTGAATACGTATGACTATACAAGTAAGGTAAAAGGTGAATACCCATTAGCCTTTATAATAGACATAGAGAGGTGAGACCCCATGTTTTGAAAGTAAAGCAAGAATAATGTGAATTATGTCATGATGAATACACGTTTGGATTGTTGCTAGAATGGCCTTCCATGAGATATATGACTAGAGGTTAATCCCCATGTCTATAAAAGGTAAGTTAAAGATGAGAATGATTGATGATGAGTTTGAGTGATGGGCTAAGGTTGCCTATATTGATGAGTAAGACTAGTGAAAGATTATGCATGTCTTGGCTAAGTATGACTTGAGGTTACTTGATGGAGTATGTCTTATTTTATGATGACTTATGTACATTGACTATGCTTTTGACTTATGTTGTTATCTCTATGCTTATATCCTATGTCTTATATTGACCAATGTTTATGTTACGCCTATGTTGATGATTTATGCTAGCCATCATATTTAGTACATTTTTGTACTAACACATACTTTTTCCTACATTCTTATCAAATGTAGGGTCCGACGGTATTGACTTTCATTCCTGTGGCTAGGTTCATAGTAGAGAAAGGAGTGAAGATTTGGTGAGTCCTCATAGCGTTCGAGAATTGGACCACCATGTCCTTACGTTTTTATTTTTTTGTTTATAACTATTGTATGGGATGTGTCCCAAGATATTCTTGTTTTAGATGGTTTGAGAAAAGTGTAATAGACTTCCGATTCATTTTATGAAACTTTGATGTTATGAAAAAAAATATTTTAAATTTCTGCTCATTTCTATTATCTTATGTTATGATATGCTAAGTTGACTTGTATGAGGCGTCTCGGGGTCTTGTATGCCTTGTTACATCTAGGGGGTACCCATGGGTTGTGACAAAAGCTGGATAAACCATTATCGAAAGTCAATCCACCATTTCCTCAAATACTCAAAAAGCGGGATGAAGATGCAAAGTTCCAAAAATTTCTACCGGTGTTCAAGACTATGTCCATTAATCTCCCTTTAGTGGAAGCGTTGTTAGAAATGCCGGGCTATGCAAAATTCATGAAAAAATTAGTCACCAAGAAGAGTGTGGATTTTGAAACGGTTGAGGTGTTTCATAGTTGTAGTGCCATCATGACAAGCAATGTGGTTATCAAGAAAGATGATCTGGGGGCATTCACTATTGCATGTACTATTGGGATGCTTCAATTTTCCAAAGCCTTGTATGACCTGGGGGCTAGCATTAATTTGATGTCGTATGCTATTTACAAACAACTTGGGTTGGGCGAACCTAAATCCACAACAATGCGGCTGCTCATGGATGATCGATCTATTAAGCGTCCTGTTGGCATACTTTATGATATCTTGGTAAAGGTGGATAGGCTTATTTTTCCAGCCTACTTAGTTATTTTGGATTGTGAGATTGACACTGAGGTACCTATTATATTAAGTACACCATTTTTGGCAATCGGAAGAGCCCTTGTGGATGTGGAAAGTAGTGAATTAAAATTTCGGGTAAATGATGAGGAGGATATTTTAAATATGTGTAGATTGATGAACCAACCAAGTGACATTATCATTGATGTGATTGATGAAACGGTGGCTAGTGTAGGTGAGGTGTTTTGTGTGGGGGAACCTCTAGTTGTCGTTCTTTCAAATTATGATGAGGAGGAAGTTCAAGGTTATGGGGAAGTTGTGGCTACTCTATCGGGATTGTGTTCTTACCCTAAGAATCTATTAAAGCTCAACATTGATCTTAAAAATTGAAAAAACTCCCCGTTAAACCATCCATCGAAGAGGCACCAAAACTTGCGTTCAAAGTGCTTCCAACCCACCTTCGGTATGTATATTTGGGGGAAAATAACACCATCATTGCTACAGACTTGCTCGAATGTCAAGTTAAATTGCTTTTTGATGTGTTGAAACGATACATCAAAGCGATAGGATGGACAATTGCTGATATTGTGGTGATTGATATACCGTGAGTTTACGGTATTTCTAATACATTTCACTTACAAGTTGTGTGTGTCTAGGGCCTTTTAGTAATGGTTTTTATGTGTTTTTATCATATTTTGCAGGAAAGATGTTCAGGCGCGGAAGTAAAGAGACAGCTGAAAGGGATGCAGAAAA
>JAJOOO010001296.1:0-34979 GCA_029582685.1 Solanum piurae | reverse complement strand
TTATGAATGATATTTTTAATCCTTATCTAGACTTTATTATTGTCTATATTGATGATATTCTGGTTTACTCGAAAACCTTAGAAACACATTTTATGAATGATATTTTTAATCCTTATCTAGACTTTATTATTGTCTATATTGATGATATTCTGGTTTACTCGAAAACCTTAGAAACACATTTTATGAATGATATTTTTAATCCTTATCTAGACTTTATTATTGTCTATATTGATGATATTCTGGTTTACTCGAAAACCTTAGAAACACATTTTATGAATGATATTTTTAATCCTTATCTAGACTTTATTATTGTCTATATTGATGATATTCTGGTTTACTCGAAAACCTTAGAAACACATTTTATGAATGATATTTTTAATCCTTATCTAGACTTTATTATTGTCTATATTGATGATATTCTGGTTTACTCGAAAACCTTAGAAACACATTTTATGAATGATATTTTTAATCCTTATCTAGACTTTATTATTGTCTATATTGATGATATTCTGGTTTACTCGAAAACCTTAGAAACACATTTTATGAATGATATTTTTAATCCTTATCTAGACTTTATTATTGTCTATATTGATGATATTCTGGTTTACTCGAAAACCTTAGAAACACATTTTAAACATTTAGACATCTTTAAAAAAATTGTTGTACAAAATGGTTTAGTAATATCCAAACCAAAAATGAGTTTGTTTCAAACGGAAGTTCGATTTTTAGGACACCTCATATGTCAAGGAAAAATTACTCCCATCCAGTGATCTATTGACTTCGCTTCAAAGTTTCCTGACATTATTACTGATCGAACTCAATTGCAAAGATTTTTGGGAAGTCTTAATTATATTTCCCCCTTTTATAAAGATCTGTCTCGAGATTTAGCCCCGTTATATGAAAGGCTCAAAAAGGACCATAAAAGTCCTTGGACTAATAGTCTTACTACTTTGGTAAAGAGCATTAAAACACGTGTTCAATCTTTACCTTGTTTAACTTTAGCTAATCCTGCTTGGCCTAAAATCGTTGAGACAGATGCGTCCAACATTGGTTATGGAGGGATTTTGAAGCAAATTAATCCTAACGATAAAACTGAGTATCTTATACGATTTCATTCAGGAAAATGGAACGACGCTCAAAAGAAATATGCCACAGTCGCTCATGAAATGTTGACTATCGTCAAATGTGTGTTGAAATTCCAAGATGATTTATACAACCAAAAATTTGTTATCAACACTGATGCCCAATCAGTTAAATACATGTTTGATAAAGACTTTAAGCATGATGCTTCAAAGTTAATGTTCGCCAGATGGCAAGCACAGTTGGCTCCTTTTGATTTTGATATTCTCTATAAAAAGGGAAGTGAGAACTCTCTTCCAGATTTCTTATCCAGAGAATACTTACAAAATGAGTGAATATGAAACGATCTATTCGGAAGATTGTATACTTCCTATATCCATGTTTTTTACTGAAAAACGTCTTATTACGATTCTAAAGGTCTTACAGGTTAATAGAGACCTAAGAGAGCTTATATGTTGGAAGATCGTTGATAACATGATTATGGAAATATTCCTTGATAATAACATACCAGCCGAAGATACTATTGTCTTCGAAGATTGGGGCAATTATGATACTAATTAAATTCTACTTTTGTTTCAGGATGGAACCCCCCTGGATAACGGTATCCAAGGGAAGGGGAAGAGATAATTATTCTCCCAGAGGACGAGGAAGAAATTGATAATCTTGGATTTGCTCTTGTTAAAAACAGAGAAGATGCAGTCTATACTTTGGTATTGACTATTCTCGAACATTTTAACGGAAGATTTACCAATCAACACGAAATAAGATTTTATATAAATTTAAATGTTTATCTATTTACTTTTAAAATTATAGATACTACTTAAGAACAAGTTAAATAACATGTTTATGTTTATGATTTCAAGATTTGATTATAACTTCTTTTTTTATCTAAAGTGTATTTTAGGACCATACCATGTTATTTTTCCTAAATTAATTGGGTTAAATTAAAATTAAACATTTTAAATTAACGATAAATTCTTTTGTTCCAAATCCACCGTATGTCCATCCGTAAAATATACAATGCCAAAGCATAATGAAAAAAATAATATTAAATTTAAAAAATATAATAATGAACATATTTAAACTATTTTTGATAATCATATATATATATATATATAAAAGAAAACCCTAGGCCCGTCTATGTGGCGCCACCACAAATCAGTAATCTCTTTTAATTTATTTTATTTCCAAAACTAGTATTTCCGTTTCATGAAAAGTTGTGATCTTTCCGATAAGAAACAATAAGCATTTGTTCACACCATATTTTGTTGTCTATAAATAGAGGAATTTACTCTCATTTTAAAACAACGAAAATTTTGAACAACTTCTTCTTCTTCTGGACAATTAAATAATTGTGTACTTTGCTCCTGTTGAATGACTCAGTGACACAATTTTCATTTAAATCTCGGGTATTAGGGGGAATAATTTTCTTAAGGGGACACTGTATATTCAGTGGACTCAATTTTTTCCATTTTGTTTCATTCTATTGTTACAGATCATGATATGTTTTTACAGTCATTAGTTTATGCTTATATTATTAATTGTTATTTTTGAGTACATGCTTTAAATTTTGTTGTTTATGTTTCTGCAATATTATTGTTGTAAGTATTTGTTAGTACATATTAAATAACAAACATTAATTGAGTATTCAAACAAGTTTTGTCTACTGGAATTGTTGAAGGTACAGTAAAAAAACCTTACAAATCTATAATTTGATCATCAATAACGTCATTTCTTCACATACAAGGATGAGATTTTGTGTTCTTTAGAAAATCCTCTGAGAGTTAATAACTTTGCATGCCCATATTTTTTTGTTTTTATGTTGTTATCTATTTTTACTAAATTTTATCACTGAATACTATGAGTACTTTAAGGATTGAAAGTTGATTGAAGTGTTAGTCAATTTTCTGAGGTATATTATTTTATAACATGAGAACTTTTCTGGTAAGAATGATTTGTTATCATCATTGGATATCTCATAGTTTACTCCCTTTAATGTATGTTTTTCTCGCTGTTTTGTTGTCTCCTTAAAATTGTATTGATTATTTTTCGTTTGGTATGTACATGATCTCACTTGGACAAAGCTTTCGTCCTTTTAATGTTTTTCTTTTTTTCCTTCTCATTCAACTCTACTAAATTTTTTTGGTGTGAGTAATGACTATTTTCAGCAAGCTTAATTTGAAGAATATGAAACAAAACCTGCTCTAAATAAAAGTAATATCTTAAGCTACAAAAGATATGTCTATTAACATAGATTTGTTGTCCTTTATGTCTCAAGTCATTGCTGAGCATTTGAGTTATCTAGGTTAGACTCATTTTTAATTTTTTAATGTTCAAGAATATTTCTTTAACATGAGTCTAGAATCCAACATTTTGATCTACTTGTACTTTCATAATGCAACTACTATACATACATATTTCTGAAAAAGTCGTAAAGTTGCATTGATGAAGCATTTAGAAGGACCTTCAGAGCATCAATTTAATGAAGAATGAATTTCTAAAAGGGTCAACAATATTATTTTGTTGTTGTTTCAAATTTATTTTTCTCTTTTTATAAATTTTGTTAGAGTAACAAAGTAACAATAACGAAATGTGGTGAACGTTTGACCTCAGACAAGTAGATTGTCTCTAAAAAAAATTATTTATGTTGTTGTGGTGTACATTTTAAACGGTCTTAACTTATTTATAACTAATATTGATTATCGAAAACTTTTATATAATTTGTTTTTAACAATGAGTTATTCTAACCATAAAATTATCAGTTTTATATTTTTCATGTACAAAAAATTAGAAAAAAATATGTTTAATCGCTACATAAAATCATCACTCAGTTTTAACAAGACAATTATATCATCAAACATATATTATGATAAATTATGTAAAAGATAAAAATGATTATATATCAAGATGACGAGAGGGAGTTGCTCGGATAGTAAGCACCCCTCACTTTCAATTCGAAGGTTGCGAGTTCAAGTCACCAAGGGAGCAAAATGGGTGGGAGCTCGTAAACTAAAAATAAAAATTATATATCAAGATATTTTAAATCATTCGTTATATATTTAAAATTCTTGAGATATGTGATAATGTCAAATCATTTAATTGGTAAAAATAAAAATTATATATCAAGATATTTTAAATCATTCGTTATATATTTAAAATTCTTGAGATATGTGATAATGTCAAATCATTTAATTCCTATTGAAATGTTTATAAAACCTACTAAAATTTACTTTTGGTAAATTACCTAGTAAATTATATATTTGCCCCTTTTTTTCCTTTCAACAAAAGTCCAATATATTTGAGAGATGAGTTTTTCTATTTCATGTACTTCAGTAATTTATAAAAATCCTGCGCGGCTTTGAATACACTTCGTAACAGTTGCCGGAACATATCTTCCGGTAGAGGAAAATTCCGGTGAGTGCTATACAAATTACAGAAGCATCCGTTTCTCCGGCAACACTCGCTTCTTCAAATTCATTGCTTTTCATAAGCATATGATAAAGCACAGCAAGTTGAAGCTCAGAGAAAACTAGGGTTCCACTTTTGCCTTCAGCAATGGTGGGAATGATGTCTCCGATTTCCAGAGAAAGGATAACGAGTCTACTCAATGCTGCCAAGTTCGCTTCCGACGTTCCATCGAAACTTCATAGCTTGCGCCGGCTCAAAGATGAGCTCTCTGGCGCTGGCGGTCCTTTGCTCAAAGAATTTCTCCCTACTCTCATCGACCTCGCTTCCGATCGGTTTAGTCCAGTTCGTAAATTAACCACTCAGTACGTTTCCATTACTCCCTGTATTTCTCTGCAATTGAATACATGTGATTCTGATTTGTCGTCCATTGTACAGTCCTGCAACTCTTAGATAATGTGAATAACTTCTAGAGTTAGAAAACTGCAATTATTGAATAAATGAGTCTAATAGAGTGAGGTGAACAGTAAGGATTTATATGCAAACCGCAGCTAGCTTGGGTAGTCCATGGAGATTGGAGCAATTGTTGAGTATGTGAAGAAGATATGACACTGTTGATTATTTTTTTTTGATAATCAAACCCTTTTGATTATAAAATGTGAAAACCTAGGAATGCCCTGCGGAATGCTCCAATAAAAGCTTTATTACTTGATGAAAAAGAAGAAGCTCCAATAAAAGAAATCAAAGTGGAAATATTTTACTTTGGTGCCAGGGGATTCAAATGAAGGTGCCATTCTTTAGCTGTTAGTTATTGAGGCAAGCAACACTCAGTGGAATGCTCTATTGTCTTTTACTTGCTGCATCAGAATTTTGATAAATTTCAAGCAGTAACTAGTAGCGTTGGTGGCTTACCTACTTAGAATTTTAAATTAAATTTTGGTTATTGGTCATGTCTGTTAAGTCTTTTAAGACATCAAGAGGTGTCCTTTACACTGCCAGCATAATTGTTTCATGAGCTTACCTATATCTCATATAAACACTCTTCTATAGCATGAAATTTCCATGCCAATTTGGTCCTTATTTTTCAACTGAATGCCTTTTCATTCTATACGTGGCATGCTCTCTTGGATGCTGTCTTACCCATTACAGTTTCAGAACTGAATACTGAAATCATCTGCCCTACAAGCATAAGCAGGCTTCTATCTTTAAAGCATGTTTTGCAATCCACTAGATTTCTCAACTCCATATCATGAGGAGGAAAATTAAAAAGATGCGTTATTTGTTCAGGATGGTTGGTTGTATTGGATTTGAACATGGAGAATTGTTACCTGATATCATACCTGTGTTGATCTCTGCCTTGAAGGATGATACCCCAGCTGGTGCTCGACAAGCAATCACTTGTGGAATTGGTATATTTCGGTGTACTCTAGTCAAAGTTGCAATCCAGGTAGTTGACTATTCCGGATATGAAATCTGAACATCAAATATGAGTCATTTTCTTTTGACCAGGTTTCAGATCGTTAGAGATCAATTATCTGCAACTTTAGCTTATTGGATCCGCCATTATCATGCTCACATAAGCAATTTATTGTGTACTTCCACAGTTACATCTCTAACCAAAGAACTTGATTGTTAATTGTCTGCCTTTCTGTTGGAATAACAATGGGATCTAACCTTCCGTCCTGGAATTCAAATATGCCATGATTGCTATTACTCACTGACAAAAGAATGACATGGTTTGATGTACAAAGGTCAAGCTGTCAAATTTACGCATTTATCAATCCACTGACTTTTTCAGGAATAAAATTTGTATATTCAAGGAGTACTGGATATTATACTTCAGAATCTATCAAAAAAGAACCTTGATAATATACTATAGATCTCACTTTATACAAATTAGAAATATTAAGTTGTAATACTTACCCTTTTAAAAAAATATAAGTTATATAAAAGAAATAGTCGACCAAAAGCTGTTGATTTATGATAGTAATAATGTCATTTAAAATAAAATTTGGGGAGTACATCATGTGTTAAAATTTGTAATAAAGCAGCAGGCTACTTTATGATCATTACGGCATTACCTTGACTAAAAATGCAGTTTTAGACATTGTGATCACATATGCTTTTATTTTTGTATAAATCAAACTTAGTTCCGTGACTCCGTCCACTATTTTTCTTCCTTTTCATTTATAAAATATCTTATCCATATAAATATCATATAACATTCATCTTTATAGTAAAATTATCTATGAATAGTTCTTTCAATTGCAAACTGCATCATGAGAATGAAAACCATTTCCCAATGTTCTTCCAATGAGTATTGCTGTTATATCATTACTGCATACTTCATTACATTTTTGATGATTTGATTTTTTTTGTTAATTGCAGTAGTAAAAATGCATATTTTCTCTAGTCTCATATCCTGTACTTTGCACACTGATATATTCTTGAACATTTAAATCGCTATCTCAATAATAGGGCTTGTTTTCAAGTCAATTGGATGGTTCTCTTGAATCAGCATGGGCCTTGATGCTGAAGTTTAGGGAGGAGATATACACAATGGCATTTCAGGTATGTAGTTTTGTTGAAACCATTTCATACATTCATCTACCTTCTCTTTGGGATCTAACTCTCCAAACACGACGATAAGCCTGCAAGCGATGGAAGAAAATTGCTTGCGCTGAAGTTTGTGGAGTCTGTCGTGCTACTTTACACACCTGATCCTAGTGTCGGTTCGGAGCCACCACCTGCTTTGGACATTAAAGGTATTAAATGCTTTTTGAAAGTGAAGTGAGTAAATAACTTGTGATATCTTCTAAAGTAAGTTGTTTGTGCTTTATGATTGTTGTTTATCCAAATTGGTATCTTATTATTTTTTTTAGGGAAGTTTGAACAATTCAATGTATCGTGGCTTCGTGGAGGTCATCCAGTTCTAGATATTGGGGATTTGTCTGTTAAAGCAAGCCAAAGTTTGGGTTTATTGCTTGATCAGCTTAGATCTCCTGCAGTGAAGTCAATTACTAACTTGATGATCATTGTGGTGATTAAATGGTGATGGTCTATCTTTCTTTCTTAATGGGCTTGCATTGTGGAGACCCATTGTTTTTTATACTACAACTTCTATATAATTTGTTGCTTTTACCTTTTCTGATGAAGTACCTTGTTCCGTTTATACAGTCTTTCAGAAATTGCAACTAAAAGGCCGGCTTTTTACGGTCGTATTCTGCCAGTTCTAATTAGCCTGAGTCCTTCAAGCTCCGACGGCAATAAGATGCATGTTTCTGGGGTATACCGTGCTTTGAAGACAGCCTTCATTTCTTGCTTGCATTGTACACACCCAGGAGCTGCACCGGTAATTAGTTTCATTTTTCCTAATTAGAATCCAATATGCTTTCTGTACTTATTTTGATTGGCCAAATAGTATGGCCCTTGCTGGGTTTGATCATAATGACTCTGCATCACAGAAATGTTCCGTTGGCTCAAACCTTGAATATGAACTTTTTTCTTTTTCTTTTTTTGGGTTTTAAAGTGGCGGGATCGACTAGAAGGTGCACTCCGAGAAAAGAGAGCAGGAGTTCAGGCAGAACCAGTTGTAAGCCAAGATTCCCAGAATAATGGGGACACAGAGTTGAAGGATGTTTCATCGATCTTAGAGGTTCCTGCTTTTTCTGTTTCCCTCTTGATTTATTATCAATGGAAAGCAATGCATCATACCAGTAGATGCTTTTAAGCTCGTAGTCCTCAAAAATTAGTTTGTTCTTTAGTGGAAGCTTTGAAGTTCATAGTCCTCAAAATTGCTTAATTTCTTTTAGGATTCAAAGCCTTCAATTAAATCATCTGCTGGGACAAAGAGATCAGGGGTGGAGCACAATGCTGAACTGATAGATGATAATCTCTCTAAGAAGCGCATGCGATCGGCGCCTATTGTCTCCAAGGCACCAAAGCAAGAGCCAAGTGGGAACCAGGAGAGAGTTTCAGCTGGGGGTTCCACAACAACCAGATCTGATGGAGATAATGTTAATTTGCAACCACTTGTTGCAATGTTTGGTACATTAGTTGCTCAGGGTGAAAAGGCTGCAGCGTCTTTAGATATTTTAATCTCTAGCATATCAGCTGACTTGCTAGCTGATGTTGTGATGGCTAATATGAGAAATCTACCTTCAAATCAGCCAAAAGTTGTTGATGATGAAGAGTCACCTCTGAAGCCAGAGATCGAATCTGATTTTAGACAATTATCATTACTGTTGACAGACGCTATTTCCCAGTCCAGTATGTTAGCAGAAATAGATGAGAGAGCTGATCAAAGTTTGGTCTCGATCGAGCCAGAGGTCTACAATGCATTTTCTAATTCCTCAATATATTTTCCTTATCTTTTCCACTTTCTAGAGAGCACATAAGTAAAAGCCCTTGTCGGACGTTCTAATTGGTTTATGTAGCTCTCTGCTTAAGCTCTTAATTTTGTTACTCATGGGCTTCTTTTTTAAACATGTTTTCAGCTGCAAAAAATTAAAGGGGGAGAAGAGCACCTCGATCCTGTCACTACTAATGTTACATCTGATGCCCTAAATTGTGCAAGCGAAGAAGCACCAGAATATGTAACTGAGCCTCTTTCTTCTACAAAGAGTACCCCTCTACTAATCGAAAATGATGTCTCATCCTTGCAATGTGATGTTGCTGACATTGAGAAAACTGAGGATTCCATACCTGGTCTAGATTCTGTAGCTCTCAAAGATGAAGCATCAGAGCTTGTAGCTGTTTCAGCTGGTCCAACTGAAGTTGAAGATGGTACTCAAGATCAAGGGTCTAGTGCAGTTAGGTCATCTTTGGAAGTAGTTCCATCAAATTCAACTGATATGTCGGAGGAGCTTAGTCCAAAAGCAGCTGTAACAGATGTAACCAGCATGAACTCATCAACAGCTACTTCTATTGGGCTTTCTCCGCAGTTGCTTCTACCCAAAATATCTGCTCCAGTCATCAACCTCTCTGAAGAAGAGAAGGACAATTTACAGAAGTCAGCTTTCACTCGTGTCATTGATGCTTACAAGCAAATTGCAATTGCTGGAGGTTCTCAAGTCCGGTTTTCTCTTCTTGCCTATTTAGGTGTTGAGGTATTTGCTCAGGGATTATTACCAATGCCTATATATATTATGAATGCAAAAGACATATTTTAACTGTACTATAATTTTCTTTTCTTTTCTAAACTGCAGTTTCCTTCTGAGCTAAACCCTTGGAAATTTCTACAAACACATATATTGTCCGATTATATGAATCATGAGGTAATTGACTATCATGTTATTTACTTTTTGATAAGGAATATCCTGTTATTTGCTTTGCATGGTATAGTGTTAATTAGTAAAATTAATGAGGGAGTCAATAGAAAGTTGAAAAGCATGGTGAAATGCTCTAGAGATTAATGACTTTATTATAAGTTGAAGTTTCTAGGTGCAATCATGCAGGAGAATGAGATATAATATATGCAGATGTAACATAGATCTAAACTATGACGATTGAGATGAAGGAATATGAGTGTTATACGACAGAAAGACACGTAATATAGCATGTTGATTGTTGTCTCAGTACATGTCTGTCTCCAGGCATAGCATGTTGATTGTTGTCTTCTGCCTAACCTTCTAATTATCTCTCTTTTGTGGATCCTCTTCTGATATTTCATGGCAAAAATATCTCAGCAGCATAAGTAGACAGTAATTGTAGTATTTTTCTTAGTTCAGTTCTGTACCTTTTGATTAAGTCATATTTATACCTTTTAATTGTGTTAGTGTTGACTAATCATTGGATGTCTTTAGGGGCACGAGTTGACATTGCGTGTCCTCTACAGGTTGTATGGGCATGCAGAAGAAGACCAGGATTTCTTTTCTTCAACAGCTGCAGCATCCGTGTATGAAACATTTCTACTTACAGTGGTATGTATATGTTCCTCCTTCCCGGTGCACTTTTTTTGGATTAGGTAAATGCTTTGCATTCTTTTGATTTCCTGTATATTTTGTAGGCAGAAACACTTAGAGATTCTTTTCCAGCTTCTGACAAATCTCTAAGTAGATTGCTTGGTGAAGCTCCTCACTTACCAAATTCTACTCTCAAGTTGTTAGAGAGCTTCTGTTGTCCTGGTAGTTGTGAAAAGGATGAGAAGGAGTTGCATAGTGGAGATCGAGTCACTCAAGGCCTCAGTACTGTGTGGAACCTGATTATGCTGAGACCTCTAATGAGAGAAGCTTGCCTCAAAATTGCTTTACAGGTTTGCTGTCAGTGTACTGTGTGTGATCTGCATCTTTTATTTGACAAAAGTCATACTCCTTTCTTTCCAATACTGTGACGTAGATTGTCTTGACACGAAGAGGTCATTTGGTAGGGTGTATATGAATAGTACTGAATAAGGTGTATTAGTAGGGTTGGGATTAGTAATGCGGACATTATTTTTCATAGACTATTTGATTTGTCGTATTAAATGAATAGGTTGCATTAGAATAGGTTGTTTGGTAGGGTGTATAAGAATAGTACTGAATAAGGTGTATTAGGAGGGTTGGGATTAGTAATTGGTGACATTATTTTTCATAGACTATTTGATTTGTTGTATTAAATGAATAGTGTTTATTTGAATAGGAATAGTACCCCGTATTGTTAATGCCATCTTTTACTATGTATGTATAAGAATAATACGGAATAGGGTGTAAAACTAGCACGTAAGTTGAAAACACTACCAAACAAGGAATTAAATAATACCAAAGCTAATACATGTACCATTTTCTCTAATACTTCCTACCAAACGACCTCAAAGTTTTAAGGAAGAAAGTAAGACTTTTGAAATTTATGGTCTTAAACATGCCATAACATTTTTGTGATTATATAAACTGCATTAAGGGTAAAATGGGAAATTCAAAGTTAATTGCTTTCAAATATAGAAATGTGTCATTGTTTTCGGGATGGACTAATCTGGAATGGAGGGAGTACCTGTCCTGTTTTGAAATGCTGCATATCTGCACCTTCTCGTATATTGCTTGGTCAACCATCAGAACAGAGAATCAATTAGTTGTTGATAGGTTAAAGAATATAACTCTTGAGATTTACAGAGCTGACAATTTTGCAGTTTGGCACTTTGTGTGATCTGCTATTTGTCAAAGAAGACACTCCCCCTCTGATTAGCGGGTCTTTCGTGTAGGCATAGACAAACATAAACTGTGTAATTTAGATTGCTTTCTTGCCTGTGCAACTACTTCCTTCAATGTGGTGAGGAACATGAATTTTCTTTTACAAGATGGGTGAGCAGGTTAAGTTATCTTGATAGCATAACTCCTTCATGATCAGCATTTTGATAGTCCTTGAAGGAAGTGCTAGTTTAAACTAGGATCTTCTGTCACTGGGAAGAATTTGAAATTAGTTTTTTCTTTTCTGCATTGTTGACATGATCATCAATCAAAATTTTTTCTCTTTCCATTTTTATGGTCTCTCAAAAGATTCTCCGCCGTCAAACTCACTCCTTTTGATGGGAGTAACACACACACACACACACAAAAGTAACTGAATTCAGTTGAGGCCTTTTAACAATGATGAAGAAGGTGCATCCAAATTGTCTAAATGAGTGTGTGAATATTGGTTTTACTGTGAATTAGTAAAGCTTTAATTATTTATACCTTAAGTTAGGGAGGTGGTAATAGGAGAAAATAAGTAAGCTGGCAAAACAGTGAAATAGGGTAAAAACTCAAACCTAGTTAATTTATCAAAAACAATTCCCATCAAGTTTTGACAAAGAGATAACATGATGAAAGAGAAATGGAGATACTATATTGATTAATTAATCAACATAAGTCACAAGGATAGGTACCTTAGCTACTCTAGAATAAGGTCCACTAAGGACTGGCCGATTAAGGACCCATGGTGTGGCCTAGTGGTCAATGAAATGAAAGAAAATCATTGAGACATGAGTTCAAGTCGCAGCAAAGACAAAAACCACTAGGCCATTTCTTCGATTTGTTTAAGCCTTGGTGTGTACCGTATACTGAAGTTGGAGGGAGGTAGCAAGTATCTGGTGAAATATTCGAGGTACACGCAAGTTGGTCTGGTCAGACAGCTGCCATTTGTGTTAAAAAGGATAAGGTCTGCTGAAGTAGAAGATTCTCTGAAGATTATGATGATTAAGAGCTTGTGGTCCAGATGATACTTCATAAGATTTGGAAATTTTCTGAAGAGCTTGAAGTAGTATGACTAACCATGCTATTCAATGTTTAAGGAATGAAAAGAATGCCAAACAAGTAGAGATACTGTATCTTGGTTCTGATATATATAATCAAACAAGGTAATCAAAGCTGTGCGTAACTTATGTTCATAGAACGAAATGAGTAGTTAAGTCTATAATCTCTATATGAGCTGTCCCACCTTTAGAATGTTTTTTTTTAAGTTGGTGTTGCTTAGCATGGAGCAAGAGACGATGTCCGTTAGCTGATGTCTAGAAGATTGGCTCCGATGTTGTAGAACCTTGTGTGCTCGTCAATCAAAATCTCATTGATGCTAATAAGGACATTAGGACAATAGGGGTCATCAATCACAAGGCACAGATTATAAATTACAGAAGATAGACCGCAACATGAAGGCAAAGGAACATTACTGTTGTGTGTTTACTGGATACTATGGAATTAAAGGATATGAGATCACTTTATTTTGCTTCAGTTTCCAAAAAAGGAAAGAATAGGAGATTGCTTCAATTCCCGGCAGAGACAAAACACTAGGTGATTTCTTGCGCAAGCTGGCCCAGACACCACATTTATCCAAAAAAAAAAGAAAGTAAATAGGAGATCATTTCAGATGGAGGATGATGGAAATATCTTGTTTGTTTAGAGGAAGGATTCCTTTTTTGTGTGTAGGTAATTGCACGAATTTGATTGATGATCATGGAGGAGGTCATTTCTCTTTTTCATTTTTGGTGTAAAGAACTGTTAGTAGATGATGCAGAATCATTACTAGACTTTTTTGCCTATTTGTAAGTTTTGTCAGGGTTGTATTTGTCGATATGATATACCAGGCCTCTTTTGGGTGCTGATGAATATAACAAGTTACCAATTTCAAAAAAAGAAAAAAAGAAAAAAAGAAAAAGAAAAGTTAGTGTGTTTTTAGCAATGAGTTATGACTGCTGTGAGTGCAACAATTCTTTGCAGCATCATGGTTACTGCCTTTGTGGTCCCTTCATATGAATTTCAATGGAGGATTCTGTGTGTCATCATCTTCTCGATTGAGAAATCCATTTCATTTAAGGTGATGGGGTCAGATGAAATCCTTTCTGTGTTCTGTTGGTAAATGTGAAATCTTCTACAGATAGAATTCTAATTCACGTCACCATATTCTGACCTCTATCTTCTTTTGATTGCAAAGAGTGCTGTTCATCACTTGGAAGAGGTGCGCATGAAGGCAATACGGCTGGTATCTCATACATAACTTGGCTGTCTAGTGAATCAGATTAGTTTATGATTGTTGCAGTTCTTTCAACAGCTATTTGATGTTACTTTTGCAGGTTGCCAACAAGCTTTATCCTCTGACATCCATCTCTCAACAAATAGAACTCTTTGCCAATGAAATGTTGATGTCAGTTTCAACTGTTGATCATAAAGCAGACTCAAATGGTGATGGATCTGATCCTGCATTGCAGAAGGTGCTAATTCTCATTATGAAAACTGAGTCTTGTCAACTTTAGTTTCAATTTCTGTTTCTTTTGGTGTCTGTTGCTTTTGTGCACCTTGGTCACTTGGTGGTGGGTTTTGGTGGGGGCACAACAGTCACTTCTTGTATGTTAATAATCATCATCTGAGCTTATAGTGTTCGTCTTAGTTGCGCGGAATCTTCACTTTTGATGCCGCACCCGTGTCGGATTCTTCAAAATTACCCTACTTTTGGTGAATCCGACACGCACCTGTTGACAGTTTTGAAGAGTCCGAGCAACATAGGTGTTAGTGCACCTTTCTGACTTTCAGAATATTCTCAGAAAATATGTCAACATATTATTGCCTGAAAGCAATTCTCTCGTTATATTTGTATTGCTACACCCTACACATGCTTTAGTCTCTGCTTTAAAGATGCTGTTCAAGGATTCTGATAAACTGATTTATTTTGCAAAAGATTAACTGCCTTTGTGCTTAAAAGGCTGACTACTCTATCCAAAACCAAAAAAAAGAGGGGATGAAACATATCTGCAGATGTGTGCACAAACAAGGAGGCAAAAGCTAAATTGTTTAGATTCTACTTATTGGAGAATCGACAAATTCCCTTACAATTGCTGGAGGTTTTGGTGCAGTAATTTTTTGTTTCCAGTCAAAAATTTAATATAGTAAGCCGTACCAAGTGACTATGATAAATGCACATTAGACTTACTAAGTGTGTGTGTTACTTTGTTTTTTTTTGGGTGGGGTTCGATAATAAGCGGGAATTCGGTTGGTTGCTTCTGTACTCATTGTTAATTGATCGCTGCTATATTTTTTTTTGTTTGTATAAGAAAAGAAATGAGCAAGGAAACTCATCTGAATATGTTAACCCCCAACCTTGGGAATTTGAGGGAAATAACCAGGAAGAAAGCCAAAACGTGAGAATAAAAATAAAGAGATAGAAAAGATACTCATGTATGCCTGTCGAGCATGTCTTCTCGAGTTCATAACTTGCATACTGCTGTCAAAATAATTGTTTTTTTCTAGCTCTCTTTCATACAGCTACCTAATACTCTTTTTTCTTTTTCAGGATTCTGGTTCTGAAAAGCCCTCGGAAGAAGGACCATCATTTTCTATCTCTAACCCTCTTCAGTCATCCACTTCTGGAAGCAAATCACCATTTTCTATTGCTGAGGGTCAGCGACGCATATCGCTCTATTTTGCACTGTGTACTAAGGTTTCTTCCCTTAGTTTGACTATTCTTGCTTGTCATTGAACACTAATTCCTTGTTTAATTAGACTTTGTTCATACATCTGTAACCTAATAAATACGTGTCTATGTTGCTGAGCAGAAGCACTCACTCTTTGGCCAAATATTTGTTGTATATAGTGGTGCATCCGAGGCTGTACAGCAGGTTTGCTTTAAAACCTGGACTTTCTGCTAGGATTGTGTTCACAGCTTCATTCGTCATTCCTTACATTGTTTCACCTTAATTTTATTTTTAACATACTGAGAGCTGGTAAGTGTTATGCAGGCAATACATCAACAAATCCATATGCTAGTTCGGACAATTGGTTCTTCATCTGAGTTACTTGAGATAATATCAGATCCACATAGTGGAAGTGAAAAACTATTGATACAGGTCTTGATGCACTTTATTGTTCAGTTAATGCTAGCTTGGAAACAAAAATACACTCTCTTAACATACTTATTTTTGTTCATGACTCAAGGTTTTGCAAACGTTGACTGAGGGGATAGTTCCTTCCTTACAGCTGATAACTACCATCAGGAAGCTATATGAGACTAAAGTAAAGGTATCAAATATGATCATTTTGTTATTGATAATGACTTCTATTGTTGGACTGCTAAATGAGGTATCTACAATAAACCCTTGAACTTGATCTCCTCCAAGCTTTTCTTAAAAGCATGGAGTTGGGTCAACATTGTAGGATGGTATGTTGAGTGGTGTCAATGCTGCTTCTTGATAAATCTGTTCTAGTAAAATTTCCAAGTTTAGTATTAGCAGTTTACTGTGTATCTTAAGGGCCGTTTGGTTGGAGGGACTGATATTAACAGCAGCATTTCCCATGTACCTTAGAAGATTTCTATTTCTGTCCAAAAGCTTAGGTTATGATATGGTTAATTATTTTATTTGCTTTCGTGCTTCACAGGATGTTGAGCTCCTTATTATGATACTTCCTTTCCTGTCAAAAGATGAGGTACTCATCTTTTCTTCTCTATTGCCTATTTTGTATAATTTTCTTCTCTTGTTACTTACATCCTCTGTGCATTCGCTGCTATGTCACTTCTCCCTTTAGCTTAGTTTTTACTCAAGGAGGTGATTATACATGCACAGACTGGGAAGTAATGACTGTAATAAGTAAGATAATTCAAGTGGTTTGTGCACAGGGACCACCAAAGGTTGTGATGGGGTGGTAAGTAAAGCTCCATCCTTAATCAAAGTGGTCTCTGCACAAGAGTAGTTATTTCAATAGGGATGTTCTCTGTTTGTTGAAGTGCAAAAGAAGCTCCTTGAAAAAACTGTGGGAGTGTTCGAACTTAGAATGTTCTTCTTTGCTTCAGCTTCTTTGTGTTTTTCCTTTGTTTTGGCTTTATTTTCTTGGCTCTATGTCATTCACTACTTCTTGTTGTTATGCCTTACTTGAGCTGAGGGCTATCGGAAACCACCTCTCTACCTTCATAGGTAGGGGCAGGGCTGTGTACACACTACCCTCCCCAGACCCTGCTTGTGGGATTACACGTGTATGTTGTTGTATGTCATTCACGTGTTTCTATGTTTTTGTTTTACTTTCATCTTTCTTTGAGCTAAGTTTCTTGCATCCCTTCTTCCTCAGGTTTTGCGTCTTTTTCCACATGTTGTGAATGCTCCATTGGATAAATTCCAAGGCGCTCTCCTTCGTATTCTACAGGTATTTTACATGCTTCTATGAACAATATCTCTTTCAGGGCTGTTATTTGTGTTCTTTTTACTTTCCATCTTTTTTTAGTCTGTCAGTTTCTTCCTTTGAGGGAAAGGAGGCGATTTATCTGCATTATTCTTCTCTGTTAAAAATATGAATCTCTATTCTTTGTAAAAGAGTTAGAAACAAAAACTAAAGTTCTGAAGCAAATTCATTTGATCCTTTGACCTGGGTTTGAAAATGTTTGTTACACAGGGATCAACTCACTCAGGTCCAGTGCTAACTCCTACTGAAGCATTAATTGCTATCCATAGGATTGATCCTGAAAGAGAAGGCATTCCTTTAAAGAAGGTAGATTTTCTTTACCATCTTTGATTCCGTACTCTTCCAAAATTTGTTAAACTTTTGCCACTTGGAGGTAATATTGACTTTTGCAGGTCACAGATGCATGCAATGCTTGTTTTGAGCAGAGAGAGATGTTCACACAGCAAGTTCTTGCAAAGGTCTTGAACCAATTGGTATAGCTCCTTCTATACTCATTACTAATTCATTTCCAGCATCAACCCTTCTTTAAATCTGAAATCCAGATTAACCTGAAAGAACAAATATTTAATTTTTCTGGGGACAGGTTGAACAGATTCCTCTTCCTTTGTTGTTCATGCGGACAGTATTACAAGCTATTGGTGCTTTTCCATCTCTGGTAAGATAGATGTTTCACTCATCGCATCTTTCACTACAGGTGCATGCATAATGAGTCGAATGATGATTAGCTGCATTAAGTGATTAAACCAGCTTTTGAACCTCGTTATAGCCCCTAAACCAGAACAATCCTCCTATCTGTGCTTATGCTACATTGCTAGGAGGAATGATTCTACAGTCAAACCTTAGCACAGTTGAAGAGTCAATCTATATTCTTCAGAAGAGTCTTATTTACTTCTGTATCTGTGCTTTAGCGAGGTAGATTAAATGGTTCTTTGGGCTAGTAATTCCTAACCCCGTGTCTCCTTATGTACCATTTTGCTTATCTTGCTTTTACATCTTTCAGGATAGTAATATTTCTTCCTGCTAACACTAGAGCATCATAAAGTCTTTTGCGCATAAGTTGAACATGGAGATTGAACAAATGCAGCCTCCTTCCTGATAATACTAGAGCCTTTTTTTCTCTTTCTTCTTTATGTTTCATTACTTGTATGTGTCTGAGTTCCCTTATTAATGTTGTCCCAGGTGGATTTCATTATGGAGATCCTCTCTCGTCTTGTTAGCAAGCAGGTATGTATTGCCTGTACTTTGCGAGCTATATCAATGCATACTCAACTCTGACATATTTGTCGTCCAGATATGGAAATATCCAAAGCTGTGGGTAGGATTTGTGAAGTGTGCCCTTTTGACCCGGCCACAATCTTTTGGAGTGCTTCTTCAGGTATGCCTTAGATGTAAGAAGCTAACTATGTTTATCCTTCAGCTATCCTACCATCATCCAATTTACGTTACAAGTGTTGGAATGATTAGAAACTTAGAAATTATGCTCTGCTTCATCTGTCAGTGCTGCATGCTTCTGAAAATAATAATAAATCATAATATAATGACATTCACCAGGTTTAATTATTCAAAGGCTCGTACCTACCTGCTATAAACAAAAAAAACATGTTGTTCCACAATAAACAGACTTTTAAGGATATCCACTAGTGTCACACCCAAAGGATAGCGGCTGCGGGTTTCCCTTGTCATAAAAAAAAGAAAAGAAAGATATCCACTACTGCATTTGTTTGTTTATCCTAGCATAACGGATATGGGTATGTAATTTAAACACACTCTTTTATCATCATGCTCAATGAGACGGTTTCAAGTGAAATTGAGATAGAAAATAACGAGCCCTCAAAAATTAAGGTATAAATTGATGCTGTATGCTAGAACTGACACTATTCTAGACATGTATGCAGATTGCAGGCTAGCCACCAATTGATCAGGTAGTTTTGAGACAGTTTTAAGTTTTAACAATAAATATATGAAGGTTGCAACTACCGAGATTCTGTTCTAACACAAACTTTTAGCAGATGTATTATGTTCTAAAATTAGGGATGGCAATGGGGCGGGGCGGGAGTAGGGCAGGGCGGGTTTCATCGTTCGCGGGGTAGGGCGGGTTATAGCTTTTGCGGGTTTGGGGCGGGGCAGGGCGGGTTTAAATTTATATTTTCAAAATTCTCGCGGGGCGGGGCGCGGGTTTGAGATAAAAGTCTTTTAAATTCGCTGATCTACACTAACTTTTGCATCAGTTTTTGATCTGTTTAGTTATTTTTTTTTCCTTTCAAATGAAAAAATGTGTTTTAATGTCCAATAAATTAGAAAGGAAAATAAAAACTTGTTGACATATTTTGTTTCTTTTTTACTACATTCAACAATTTGCTTATTACGTCATAGGTAATCAGTTCAAAATTATCAACAAAAAAAAAAAACTGTTAGGAACAGTATTAACTTATTAATTTTAGAGGTTAAAAAAATATTAAGCAATTAAAATAATTTAAATTTTTTCGTTAAACACTTATTGCATCTAATATATGAAACTTTTTACAAATTATGGAGTGCGGGGCGGGGAAAAACGGGTTTATGTAGGGCGGGGCGGGGCGGGTTGAAACCAATAAATGATGCTATGCGGCGCGGAGCGGGGCGGGTTATATTTTTAGCGGGTTTATGCGGGTTTGCCCCGCAACCGCCCCGCCCCACCCCATTGCCATCCCTATCTAAAATGCAACTTGGTGCCTTTTCAGTTGTTTACACTTTCAACCTTTCTAACCTCAGTACTCTTCATAAGTAATGTTTTCTTAAATGCTCCAGCACTAAAAAAATTGTAAATTTTTAATATGAAAATTGAGGCAAGCTAGTAATCATGTTGCTGATTTGTCTTTGTAATTCCGTATGAAATGGGTCGTCGTTCCTCATCGTTTCTGTTGGTTGAAGAAAACATGGGCAAACGTTGCTCTGACTTGTCAGGTGTTTGTAGAGTGGGTGGTGGATGGGTTCATGGTAGATTTGGTTTTCAGCACCAATTTGTTGAAAGTTGTTTGTTTTGCTTTGAATTGAGTTATCACTTTTTGGTATTGGTGCAGTTCTGAGTAAGTAGATGATCCTATAACTATTATAGATATTCTAGGTTCTTTGTTAGATGAAGTAGGATCTAGTTTAGATTTGTTGAGTATACTCAACAGTATGTAGCTCCATGATGTAAGTTTGGGATCCCAGCCTTTAGTGCTGAAGATTTATACACAAAACTGTTACCTTTGTCAAAAAAATATTGTTTGTTTTGCTTTCTAGGCTGGTAGAACCACAAAGAAGTCAAAACTTAATTTTTTTACCTTCATGACCTTGATGTGTGTTTCAGCTACCTCCAGCTCAGCTTGAAAATGCATTGGGTAGAACGCCTGCTCTCAGAGTTCCTTTAGTTGCACATGCAAGCCAAGCACACATAAAATCTTCACTTCCAAGGTCAGTCTCACATGTATATGTCAAGAGGATTAGTACTCATCTCTATTGATGATATATACATTTGTATTGTTTTAGGTCTGTCTTAATGGTTCTTGGAATTGAATCGGATGCTCAAGTTTCAAGTCAGGCACCTCCCAACCAGTCTCAGACAGGTGATATTGACAATTCTGATAAAGAAGCAGGCACTGAAAAATCCAGGGACTCATCAGTTGTCAGTTAATTTGATGTGTGAGGTATGGACTTCTCAGGGGTGGTACTTCTCATCATTTCCTACCCTTTGTTTTTTATCCTATTTCCTTTGATACGCCCACTGAAGATAATCTCTTATCCGATTTGATGTGCAGCTTGGTGCTTCACTTGTAGATTACTGGCATACTATTTGAGTTGCATCCTGAACTCTAGTGAGTCTTGTTCTCCCCTCTGGACAAAGCTCTCAGTTCTATTCTTTCAAGTATCTGGCAGGCTGATGCAAACAGGGTCCTTACGGTGCCTAATGGGAATCAGTTTTGTGGTTCTTTTCTGGCCTTGGAATGAGGTTATCAGAATACCTTAGCCTTACTATGGAGGCTCGGCTGTATTGCAAGTGCTTTTTCATGTAGAGGGCAGTCTTGGTCTCTCCCAACCGCAGGTATTGCTGTGGGTAATGAGTAATAGTTGTATTTAAGGAGTATCCTAATCTCTTCCAGGGTGCTCAGCTCGACCTTTTGTATTAGCTGATTGTCACAGGGTGTCTTGATAACTGATAAGTAGGTGCTTATGTTGTATGTTGCCTGTATTCTTCAATAGTCAAGCATTTTAGCAAATTTTAGGAAGGTGGCAATCGTAGAGCGACTGCCTAAAGAAGTTGTTTGTGTGAGATTTTGACATAAAATGCATATTCAGCTGAATGGAAAAGATTAGCCAAGCAGCTAATCTTTCAATATTATATTTTTTTGTTACATTGCAACTTTCTGGAATAGGTTGCAACTAAAAATTATGAAGAGGTGTCACATAACTTGTTACATTTCAATTTTCTCACGTTCTGTACCTATCAGTGACAACTTGAAACATGGAAATCTTCTCTGTGCTAAATGCTGTAACCTTGTCAGTTCAATTTCAAGAAAATGATGCATTCATTTCATTTTCATCAGCTTAAAATATGGATATAAAGTTAAAGAGGGGGATATGTCACAGTGCAAATGTATTGCTAGTGAAAATCCTTCGAGTTGTATTACAGAAGTAACTTACTATGTTGCTTCAGTAAGTATGGTATCGGGATTTAGAATAACGTGAGTTAATAAATAGGTGGTCAATGTTATTCAGACTGAAACTGAAATGGATTAAAAAGTCTCATAATTCAACCTGTCAAATCTTATTAAATTTTGATTTTGGTTGTTTTTTAAAAATAGTTTCTTTAGTATTTAATTAAAGGCCAAAGTCATATGCGGTCCCTTAAAGTTGTCCGCATTATTCATTTAGACAATTCAACTAGACCTAGTACCTATTGAACACCTCTACCACCTCAGATTTGAATCGTGTAAGCATTTTTTTTGTCTACATGGCAAATCGTTTGTGAGTCACGCAAATGGGGCATGTGAATCCTTTTTTCTCCCAATTTTTTGCCTGCATTTAACACCTCCAACGTTACAATTTTAACGTTAATATTGTAACGTTAAAATCCCCAATTCTACTTGCCCCAAATCCATTTTAGAACCCTAAATCCCCAGTTCTCTCTTTCTTTCTCTAAATCTCCAACGTTTCTCTCTTCTAAATCAATTGTCTTTTATCAAATGTCGCAAAATATAGTGAATATCGAGGAAGTCGATATATGTAAATGTTGTGATTATTGTCGACTGAAAAACTTCGAGGACTCTATTGAACTCAGGTCGTCGATTTTTTGGATGCAAAGCATCAAATGTTTGTAACTATTCGAACAAAAAACTACTGTTATTGTATTATTTGAAAAATCAACATTTTTGTATATTTATTACTGTTATGTGGTTTGTAGGAAAATTATGGATGTGGCTATTTTAGATGGATTGATCCATCGCCTGAAAATGCTGATGAATCATCTAGATTTGTGTCGTCCTTAATGAATAGATTCATAGATGGTGAAAATCCGATTGATCGACTAAAGAGAAAAGTGAAAGAGCTTGAAGAAGAACGGGATTCTTTGAAATTTCAATTGAATGAAAATGAAGAGAAGATGATGGTATTGAACAAGAAGCTCAAGGAAGTTAAACTCCAAAGGGATTGGAAAAATGTCAAATTTAACCGACTTGTGATTGTTTTTCTTTGTCTGCTAACTATAAAATGGTTCTTTAATATTGTGTAGTTCAAAGTAGTTCAAGATTGTAGTACTTAATTGTTTAGTTTTGCAGTAGTTAGAAGGCTATTCTAGATCAATTAGTGTTGTACTTAATTGGTCTGTTAAGTTCATATTTTGTATCAAATTGGAATTTTGAATATGAATTGATCAGTGTCTCTTTTGTAACTTGCCCTGTGTTCTGTAATTAGTTCTAGGATCGACTAGTCTTATTGAGAAAAACACAAATGAATTGAGAGGTAGTCTAGTTGTTGTTCAAAAACTGAGCTAATAACACAAATGCATGACTGAAAAATACATAACACAAAGTCATGGTTGAAAAATACATAACACAAATGCATTGAGAGGTAGTCTAATTGTTGTTCAAAAACCATTGCCTTGCATGGTTAAAAAATACATAGTCTTGCTAACACGAAGGCATGGTTCAAAAATACAGTCTTGCTAACACAAACGCATGGTTCAAAAATACATTACACGAGTGTTCAAAATAAACTAAAGAGTAGATTGTTGAAGACCCTTTTAACATAGGCCAAAATCATAGCACCTTTCCAAATGAACTTCTTGGAGGTTCCACAAGACCCTTTGTTTTTCCTGTTTTCTTTCATTTGTTGCACCTGTGAAGTGCTGACTGCATCTTTTCCCTTCCATTTTAGGCCACGAGGTTTAAAGTCAATATATATATTGATTGGTGAAGCACTCTTCAATTTTGTTGGCCAATGTAGAATCTTCTCACTTGATGTACCAGGCTGTAATAGAAGAAAGAAAGTGTAAGATAAGGTAAGATCATAATATGGCTATCAGAATATACACCAAAACAGAGTAAACATATTAAGTGAACATACATTAAATACTTGGGCTCCAGTTGTAGGATCAAAGTAAACACCAAAATCAATTGCAGGCCTTCTGTTTCCTCCAATAGCAGCAACAAATGAGCCAGAACTGTATGGTCTCTTGTGGCCTGATAAAGGTAGCAGTTGACTAGAAGAATTATCTCTTTCAGTAACAAATGGGGTCCCTCTTGCATTAGCTTTTTTTCCTTCTCAATCCTCTTCCAGTCTCAACTTGAACCCTTTTTTGAGGAGGTCTCGGCACATATACCGTGTCAGCACAAATAAAGCTTGGTTGACTTGATTGTGTAGTTGCATATGTTGTTTTGAAATTAGAGTGGGATGGACCTCCCATTGTAGACTATATAGCATAAATAATGATATATATGAATAACTTGTAGAACAATCCGTAAATGCAAATAAATTTTTAAATCTAATCTTACTCCTGTTTGAGTAGTTCTTGGCACAACAGTGGTATCACCACAAACAGAACTTTGTTGATTTGATTGTGTTCTAACCTGTTGAACAAAAATAAGGAGATATGAATAACTTGCACAATAAAAATTAAATGCAAATGAATATGTAAATCAAATCTTACTCCTGTTTGAGAGTAACTTTGTTGACTTAAATTTCTCTGACTATCAGGTTGAGAAGTGCTTCCCCTCCCATACTATGTCACCACAAAATATAATATATGATTATAATATATATAAACTTTAAGCAATTTACAAATGTGAATATGAATTATTACTTACTTTTGCACACACAACTTTGTTATGACCAATTTCCTTGTATATGGAACATGTCATCTTTACTCCTTTTCTTGAAAGTTTTTCATATTATTTTTGGCTCATCCTTACTCTTTCTTCTCTTCTTGCCAGGTCTGCCTGACATTTTTCTTGATTTTGGAGGCTCTATTGATGAATTTGTAGTTTGAGGCAACATCATCATATTGGGAATAGGTTGGATGAAATGGTTGTAAGCCTTGAGAAATGTTTCTTTCTTATACCAGTGCTTTAAATGTTGATCATGATCTTGATTCAAGTAATAATAAGCACAAATATAATGAGGGCAAGGAAAACCTCTCAACATCCACAACCTACAGTCACAATGTTTCTTCTCCAAGTCAACAACAAATGAATATTCCCCTTCACTAATTTCAAAACCATTCACCCCATTCCATTGAACTTTACAGTTATTAGAATACTCCTTGTTTCTTTCTAGTATTGTCCTTGCCATAGGTGCAATGTCTCATATCCATGTTTCAGCAAATTTAATCATGTATATACGTCTGTTCATCATTTAATGCCTAATATCCTCTAACATGGTAATAATTGATTTATGTCTAGCAGCTAAGAGCTAGACAAGATCCAGGAATTGAAAGTCTCACACATGTTATTTTCGACAACCTCACACTTGGAATGAGTTTGGAAAAAAGCCCTAGACCAATTCTTGGGATCATAATGCAGCAAGTTCTCTGTTATTCCCTTCTTACCTAGCTTAGACATTGCATGAACTTCTTCTCTAAACTTGATTTCAAAGGAGGACTTTGAGCATCTCCAAAACTGTTTCCTTCTTTCTTCTCCTTTCCATCTCACATGCCAGTTACTCCATATATATCTAGCACACATCCTTTTCTCAGCATTTGGTAACAACTCTAACAAGACATGAATAAGTCCCTAACAAAAAGTATGTACAGAATAATAAATTGAAGTAGTAAAGATCAAATTAAAACTAAAATATAAGAAATTGTGTAATCAATACTTTTTTCATATCTGACATTACAGTCAAACTTTCACTAGTTCCCAAGTTTAGATCAACAATTAAATACCTTATGAACCAACTCCAACTATGTTTTGTTTCTGTATCCACAATTGCCCAGGCAATGAGATACATTTGATTGTTCCCATTCTTTCCAACAACAACTAATAACTCACACTTACAAGCTCCCTTGAGAAAACAACCATCAAATCCAATTATATTCCTACACCTATCCTTGCTTAAATGCATGAAAGCACACATAAAATAAACAAAAAGGTTCTTTCCTGGTTCAATTTCCTTATCAATTTTTACCCAACAAGAGCTTTCATGATTGGTTTGTTTGATCATATCTGCATAGTCACATAATCTGGAAAATTCCAAATTCCAATCACCCATGTCTTCCTTCATAATCCTTTGTTTAGCCCTGTAATAGACAATCTTACCAACATAAAGACCCAACTTCTTTCTAACCAAATCTTGAATTTCTCAAATTCTTATGTATGGTTGAGATACAATCCTATCCTTAAACTTTCTAGCAATTAACTTTGAATTACACAACTTGTTCCTGTTTAATGGAATACACTTGTGAACATGATGATAGTTCTTCAAAATGAAATCACCCGAGTCCCTGTCAATAGAAGCATCTAACAACCACTTACAATTAGAATTTATGCACTTTATCCTCACTCTATGTTTTTTATCAGGTCTTAACTTTATCTGCCTCCTGTACTCTACAACATAATCTGCCACTGTTTTCCTGAACTGATTTGCACACGCAAAGACCATTCCAAGCTCAAATATTGACACTTCACAATCTTCATCATATCTAACGTTTTTGCTTCTCCTTCTAGCAGGTATATCTACTCCCCTAACAACATTCACATCTAGTTGTTCATCACTATCATCACTTCAACAGTAAGAGTTATCAAGATAATCCTCATCTCCACCCAATTTTCCTGCATATTTGTCAATTTTATTTTTCCCAATATTCTCAAAGCCTCTATCTATACCACCAGTCTCTCCAACTGGTATTTCTTCATATTTAGTAACCTTTTTTCTGTTTTTTGTTTCTTATTTCTTGTCTAAAAGCTCTCAACTCCTCATCAATAACTGAACTATCTTCTGAAGGTATATCCCCTAGATCTGAATCACTACTCAAGAAATCAGATTCACCTTCTCCACCTAGGTTATCATCCACACCCTCTCTACCAAGGTTAACATCCTCATCCTCTCCACCTAAGTTAACAACCTCACCCTCTTCACCAAGGTTAACATCAACACTCTCACCACCAAGGTTAACAACCGCACCTTCTCCACCTAGGTTAACATCCTCATCCTCTCCACCTAAGTTAAAAACCTCACCCTCTTCACCAAGGTTAACATCAACACTCTCACCACCAAGGTTAACAACCTCACCTTCTCCACTTAGGTCAACAACCTTACCAACATAAATACTATCATTAGTTATATAGCATGTAGGTCCCTCAATGTCAAGTAATGATTCATGTATGACAGACAAATACTTCAAAAGTGTCCTCATGTTTTAAGTCATTAGGAGATGTACCCATTGTTTATTCAATAAATCCTTAACATAAAAGCCTCCAACAGTTTCATACCCCAATTCTTTAGTATAATACAGTAGTTCCAAAATGGAAAAGTGGTCCTTAATAATATACCTGAGTGCAGGCACACAATTTCCAACATAAGTAGGGACAAATATCTCGAATAAGATTTTCACCATGGTAAATATTTGTAAATATAATCTCCTCCATGGTGAATTGTTAGGTAGCCCTACAAAATATCAAACAAACCCTAGCTTAAGATAACAAAATATACTCATATAACCCATACAACAACTAAAAATTAAAGCTTTAAAGCATATTTACTGGGTAATAGTAAAAAACGGACAAAATATTCGCAAAAATCACAAACCCTAGATTTTTACAAAATCCTAGCCTTTTGAATTCATTTCGCAAAGCATGTAAAAAACATTAACAATCCTAACTTACACAAGGAAATCTTCAAGATCATAACACGAACAAGACGAATTCAACTTCAAACTGAAAGAAATCGCGAAGAGGGAGAGCTTCAATTTGAAAGAAATCGCGTAGAGAGAGAGATAAGTTCTGTTAAAGTTAACGATTTAGGGATTTTACCCATTTAACCCATTAACAAATACACGTCGGATACACATGGTAGTTGTTAAATGGTCATTTTATACACATCGGATACACGTGGGGAGCTTAATAACACGTGCCACACAATTTATGAAAAGTGACAAAAAAATGCTTACACGGTTCAAATCTGGGGTGGTAGAGGTGTTCAATAGGTACTAGGTCTAGTTGATGTGTCTAAATGAATAATACAGACAACTTTAAGGGCCCGCAAATGACTTTGACATTAATAAAATTATGTTTTCCTTATTACTACTCTATAACATATCATATAAAAAGATTATCTATTTGACACATCAACATAAAATTTTAAATGAATTTGAAAAAAGTTTGGACTAAAATAGATCATATCATATATCATATATATATATATATATATAAAAGAGAATCTTGTGCCCGCCTACGTGGCGCCACCACAAACAATGATTCCCTTTTAATTTATTTATTTTCAAAACTAGTCTTCCCCTTTCATGAAAAGTTGTGACTTTTACGGAAAAAATGTGACTTTTATGAAAAATTGTGACTTTTAGAAAAAGTTGTGACTTTTAGAAAAGGTTGTGACTTTTATGAAGAGTTGCGACTTTTTTGAAAGTTTGTGACGTTTATGAAAGTTGTGACCTTTCCAATAAGGCACAATAAGCATTTGTTCACACTACCCTTTGTGGTCTATAAATAGAGGGATTTCCTCCCATTTTAAAACAACGAAAATTTTCAACTTCTTCTTCTTCTTCCGCACAATTAAATATTCGTGTACTTTACTCCTGTTGAGTGGCTTACTGACACTATTATTTTTGTATCAATACGTTGGTGAATTAAATTGTTCCATCCTGAGAGGATTTAATTCTTTAAACCTCAGGTATTAGAGGGGAATAATTTTCTTAAGGGGACACTGTGCATTCAGTGGACTCGATTTTTTCCTTTCTATTTCATTCTATTTTTACATATCCTGGTATTTTTTTACAACCATTAATTTATGCTTATGATATTAATTTTTGTTTTTGAGTACATGTTTTAAACTCTGTTGTTTATGTTTCCAGTTATATTGAACATATACACATATAGTATGTATATTCATTGTGAATAAAATAATTATTGTACTCAGTTCTAAGAATTCATGTTTTGATATTAATTATAAAATTCTATAACTTAAAACTACTATATATAAGCTTACATATTATCTATTTTTACATAGATATGAAATTTCTCACTTGTCAATTGAAGAAATTCATTATACAAGTTCAAAAGTTATAATTGCTTTCATGTTCAAGCGTAATTTCTTTTTTGAATTTGTTATTTTTTTTTTGAATTTTTCCCTGAGACATATATCACAATTGTATAATCTATGCAACTTAAATGTGTTCTTTTTCTTACGAAATGCCTTTGTATATATATTCTTATTTTCTTCTTTTCCTTTTAATGTTGATTAAAGAACCAATGATTTATTATTTCCTGAATAATTCATTCATTAGAGGTTCTTGAGTTATGTGATAATGACAAATAATCAAATTCATGTTGGAATATTGCTAATATTTCTTTAAGAACCTATTTTTCCCATTATTTTTAATGTATGAATATTAGTAAAGGATTATTTGCAAGTTCAATGCAATTATTATTTATGATCGCACGAGCGCGAGAAAATTACCTAGTATATATATAAAAGAGAACCTCATGCCCGCTTACGTGGCACCACCACTAATCAATATTCCCTTTTAATTTATTTATTTTCAAAACTAGTCTTCCCCTTTCATGGAAAATTATGATTTTAATGAAAAGTTGTGACTTTTATGAAAAATTGGGACTTTTATGAAGAGTTGTGATTTTGTGAAAAATTGTGACTTTTATGAAAGATTGTGACATTTTCCAAGGGTTGTAACTTTTCCAAAGAGTTGTGACTTTTCCAATAAGGCCCAATAAGTATTTGTTCACAGTACCCTTTGTTGTCTATAAATAGAGAAATTTTCTCTTATTTTAGAACAATGAAAATTCTGAACTTCTTCTTCTTCTTTGCACAGTTAATTATTCGTGTACTTTGTTCATGTTGAGTGGCTCACTGACACCATTGTTTTTGTATCAATACACTGGTGAATATAATCGTTCCATCCTGAGAGGATCTATTCCATTAAAACTCGGATATTAGAGGAGAATAATTTTCTTAAGGGACATTGTGCATTCAATGGGCTCGATTTTTTCTTTTTGGTTTCATTATATTGTTACAGATCTTGATATGTTTTTTTACAGTCATTAATTTATACTTATGATATTAATTATTGTTTTAAGTACATGTTTTAAACTTTGTTGTTTGTGTTTCTCCAAAGTTAATATTCGTGTACCTTGCTCTTGTTGAGTGCCTCACTGACACCATTGTTTTTGTATCAATACACTGGTGAATATAATTGTTCCATTCTGAGAGGATCTATACCATTAAAACTCGGGTATTAGAGGAGAATAATTTCCTTAAGGGGACACTTTCAGTGGGCTCAATTTTTTTTCCTTTCGGTTTCATCTATTGTTACAGATCCTGGTATGTTTTTTTACAGTAATTAATTTATGCTTATGCTATTAATTGTTGTTTTTGAGTACTTATTTTAAACTTTGTTGTTTGTATTTCTGCAAAGTTATTGTTATAAGTATTTGTTAGTACATATTAAATAACACACGTTAATTGAGTATTCACACAAGTTTTTCCTACTGAAATTGTTGAAGGTATAATAAAAAAATTCCTTAAAGATCTATACTATCATCTCGTAAAGACAAAATTCAAATTTTGTATGCCATTGTAAGGAAATAAAGACCTTAAAAACTTTATCGCACCTTGATGTGCGAAGTGAACCAAGAAAAAAAGATAAGAATTAATAAACTTTTGACATGGGTTCAAGGATGTGTCGGATGACCTATAGAGGAATATGACTAGACTGGAGCCTCTTTTAATCTCAAAGATACATATAACAACAAAATAAATTAATTGTTCATATTCAATATGAAGTATGGACATATTCTCAAGTTTACTGTAAGTTGTAAATACTTTTTTTGAAGTAATAAATGTGTTTCTTGACATTGCGATTGGAATAGAAGTGTAGTTTCAAATTGAACTCCATCACTCTGGTATGTTGATTTTAAAATAACACCCAAACAAATTAAATAGTTTTGTGTACTTTCAAGTATATATAATAAGTTGAATTGTTGTCCAATATGATACATTCTCCCTTTAATTTTCCATTTTAATAATTACTTATGATAAATTTAAATGGGGAACTTTAAAATGATATATGTAAAACAAAAAGTAGGGCTGAACTTTCTACACGTTAGAATTAGAATATTTGTTCACTTTTTTCAGCCTTTTAAAATTTATTTATCCCTTCACCAATAATTATTTATTTATTAAAAAATTTAATATCTCAGGTTGATGTTCATTTGATTCCCCAAAAATATCAAATTGTAACACTTCCTGAAAGCAAAAGAATAAATTATAAAATCAAATTAAAGATGAGTGATTGAAGCATAAATGATAAGATGTTATAATATCATTTTTCTTTACATTATTAATTTTCGTTACTACATAATATTGTATGTAAGATGATATAGTGTTTAAATTTTAATGACTGATAGATCTTAAGTATTATTATATAAATTTTATGATATTAAATTCTCACGCGAGGCGAAAGTAATTTTACTAGTAAGCTAATAAAAGGGTAAGTCATTAATCTGCTCAAACTTGAATGAGCTAGCGGAGTCATATTTTTATGGGGTTAGATGTGTACCCCTTATCCAGGACCAACTAGAAGAACAATAATTATGAGGAAAGTAAACAAATTTTCCCCTTTAGGTAAATTAATTACCTAGATTTGCCCATCCATGAACTAATTTTGTAAGTGAAGGGCCAAAGGGCGAAACATGCAAAGTAGATTGTGCATTTGTCATGTGACTCATTAGTCTAAGCAATGTTATATGCAAAGCGAGGGGAACTAAAATACAACTTTGATCAGATGGAGGTATCAAATCCCGCTGCTGAGATGTCTGGCATATTTGTGGCTTGACGAATGCCCGACTACCTATTTCATTAGAAGAGCAAATGAACACTTCGCCTAGAATTTCAAGTTGCTTCCCCTCTCCTCTGAGGCCGATCATATCCATTTCGGAGCCCCTCGTATTTGAGTACAACAACAACCCAGACATAGATAGAATTAGAGGCCTAAACTCTTGAGTAGATTATCCATGACAAGTATCTTACTCCAAGATTTGACTCCCCGTATGTAGGAGTTCGGGAATGTCAAAAACAAACAAACATCGATAGATCTCATCCCAACTTCGACCAAGAGATAGAGCGATAACATCATAGCACGAAATCAGTCAATGTCAAGTATCCATGCCTTATTTTTCAAGCATGACATTAGCATGACCACAATCATAAATTAATTCTCTGTGATATTTGTCGATATCATACAAGACTGTGCTCTTTTTTGAAGAAATAACTGAAATAATTAAGAAAAAAAACTACAATCACTAATTTATTTATTAAACTCTAAATTAATTAAAATTATAGTTTATAATATTTTTCTCTTTTGCAAAATAAAATAAAACTTATATCTAAAATATTGACTCTATTTTTTTTGTAACTTTTTACCAAAACTAACTTACTAAAATGATATAAAATTAAAACATCGAAATTAATCTTATATTCTGTCTGTTGTATTTTTTAAAAAATATTTTTGTCTTTTGAGGGAATATATATCACATGAAGCTTTATCTTGATACTCACCAATGCTAAATTTGATGATTACTTGCCTGGTCAAGAAAAGAAAGCATATTATTAATATTGAAAGAAGAGAAACTTAGAACGTTAAATTTGATATTATATTCATTGTTCGCTGTAAGCATTCGATTAATTAATTATTGATTCATTCATCATTCAAGTAGTTTACATTAATTACTATTACACACGAGATCAAATAAAACATCCTTTCCATTTTAGTAATATTAAGTTTTTGATTATTACTCCCCGTTTCAAATTAATTGAATTGTAGAGGTGTTTCACATCCTTTAAGAAAAAAAAAAACATAAATTAACCATAACTTTCCATTTTTACCCTTATTAATTATTGTCAAATTTATGATTAAAATAACTAAACATTAATAAATAACTAATTCCAATACTAACTAATGAAGGGTAAAATTGGAAGAACATTCTAAAAACAGTCTTGAAAATTGAACAATTAAGTTAATTTGAAAAATGAAAAATGTCTCAACAATTCAATTAATATGAAATGGAGGGAGTATTAACTTCTCTTTTGTACTCTTTTCGTTCCAATTTATGAGATATTTTTTGGATTTCGAGATTCAAACAAGTCTATCTTTGACTGTAAATTTTTCATCTATCTTTTAATTTTTTTGAATTGCCAATTATTATGACTTATAGTACTTTTTACGTGGTTTACAAATATATAAATTTCATTTTAAAATATTGAAGATTCCACGTACAAATTTCTGGTCAAACTTAAACTGTTTGACTCTCAAAAAATGAAAAGTGTCACATAAATTGAGACGGAGGAAGTATTATTTATTACATCAAACCTTAAATCAAAGATTTAGTGAATGATTGAATTAATTTTGTTGTTAAAATCCTTTACAAAAAAGAAAAACTAATATTCTTAATAAACAAACTTTAGACCAAACAATAATCTCACATTATTTTATAAAAAAAAATCATTTTTTTCTCAAAATATATTTTTACACAACAATAACAACAACATACTCAATATAATCCCTACAAAATGAGGTTTGAGGAGGATAAAACGTACGTTGACCTTACCACTCCTTAGAGGTAAAAATATTGTTTCTGATAGACCCTTAGCTCAAGAAATAAAAATAGTGCTAAGCAATATAGAGAAAAAAAAATAACTGAAATGAAGAAAGTTATGGTAAAATACTATAGACAAACTGACAAATCATCCTAAACACTAGTCATAACAAGATAAAATGATAATCAAAATGTAAAAGAAGGCACATATAATAACCAAACTCAAAGGACAAATAACTACGAGAGTAATATTAAGACTAATAGTGTAGAAGAATAAGAGGCACAACACTCAACTATCTATCTAATGGTCTACCCTAATTTGTGTGCTCCATAACCTCATATCTAAGGTCATGTCTTTGGTAAGTTAAAACTGCGTCATATCTCGTCTAATCACCTCTCCCAAATATTTCTTTGGCATGCCTCTACCTCTCCTGAAACCATACCTCTCCTGAAACCATCCATAATCAACCTCTCATATCTTCAAACTGTGGCATTTGTGTATCTTCTCTACACATTTCCGAACCAACTCAATCTCGTTTCCGCATTTTGTCCTCTATCAAGACCACTCTTACCTTGTCTCAGATACCTTCATTCTTAATCTTATCTCTCCTAGTATGTCCACACATCCATCTCAATATCCTCATCTTTGCAATTTTCATTTTCTGAACGTGAAAGCTCTTTACTGGCCAATACCTCCATACAACATAGTCATTCTAACCACCACTCCATCAAACTTGTTTTTAAATTTTAATAATATCTTCTTATCGCATATGACTTTGAATACGAGCCTCCATTTCATATATCTTGACACGAAAAATTAAAAGGTTCATAAGTGTATAAAAATATGTATATATAAAAAGGGTTATTACCAAACAATTATTCCAAAGAAAAAGTTGTATTTTTCCAATTACCCAAACAAAAAGGGTAAATCACATAAATATGCTATATTAAAAAAATATTTACCATTTATGGCAATATAATTTTTCTAACTAAATATAACATTTTTTTGGAATTAAAAAAATTGTGCAGTCTATCTTCGCTTTGCCTCTTTCTCTGTCCTTTTTTTTCTCTTCCTCCTCTGCTTCTTTTTATTTTTCTTCTTCGTCTCTTTTTCTGTCATTCTTTATCTTCCTCCTCTTCTTCTTCTTTTTATTTTTCTTCTTCTTCTTTGAAATTTTCACCTAAAGAACTCCTCTAATAAGTTTTTACCCATAATTTGCAATTTTCACCCAAAAATACGACGAGAAAAGGAACAGAAAGAACGGAAATTTGTACAAAATTATGTTTTCAAGAAGAAATTTCAAATCTCTAAAATTACAATAACAAAAGTTCACCATTGATGGTTATTATAAAGCTTCAAATTTTGAATTCATTATTTGAATTTTACGAATTTGTGATTAGTTTGCATTCATGTTTAATTCACTTTTAATTCAACTTTAATATGTGTGTAATACACTTTTAATTCAAGTTTAATTCATCTGGCAGTTTATTATGTTTCTTCATTTGTTACGATTAGATTACTTGTCTAATTAATTATTGATACAAGTTTTATTCAGTCTAACTCTTTCGTTTGTGATTAGTTTGGATAGAT